>WNWK01000098.1:735000-810000 GCA_009830355.1 Cherax destructor | reverse complement strand
GACGACTTTACCAGGTAGACTAGAGCATCAACACTGACGACTTTACCAGGTAGACTAGAGCATCAACACTGACGACTTTACCAGGTAGACTAGAGCATCAACACTGACTGTGTTAGTCTGGAGGAAGCAGTCTGGCCGAGGGGTTCAATCAAGTTGTCTACCCCCCTCCACTTGGAGCATTTCTTCCAATACCGAGCGCCGCTGCCGCCGCCGCCGCTGCCGCCGCCGCCGCCGCCGCCGCTGCCGCCGTCGCCGCCGCCGCCGCCGCCGCAGGTGTATTTTTATAGCCTCTCTGTGTGTTGGACTTTATCCATGACCTTACTGAGCCTTAAAAAAAAAATAAGTTGTACTGCCAGTGTTTTTTTCAGGCAAGAACGAGGTTTTGCAAAGCCGTGTTTAGTCTCGGTGATAAAATCGTGTTTGTTAAAGTAAAGTCGAAGGTTATCGGCTTTTTATTGATATTTCGGACCGTTCTGTACATAGATATCCCACCGTCCATCTTCCATGGCGCTGCACGTTTGCAATATGTTCAAGATTCTAACTAATGGGTTTTTAAAAAATCCTTGAACTCAAGTCTGAGGGATTGATTACATCAAAACTCCCCCTCCTCCAGTGTCACACTTTCCTGCATATGACTGAAAAATTCTGTTGTGCAGGTGAAATATTTCGGCAATAAATATACCTAAGTGCTGCACATGTCTCTCATTCATCCTCATGTTTGTATTGTGTTCCATTAACATTCATCAACATGTTTGTATTGTGTTCCATTAACATTCATCAACATGTTGGTATTGTGTACCATTAACATTCATCAACATTTTGATATTGTGTTCCATTAATTAAGAAGATCCTTGAAGACAGTTACCCAGGGTTTACCTGTGTGAGAGTCACGTCTACGGTTACTATAAGTTTGGTCGAGTCACAGGTTACGGTCGAGTCACAGGTTACGGTCGAGTCACAGGTTACGGTCGAGTCACAGGTTACGGTCGAGTCACAGGTTACGGTCGTATACAAGGCTTAATCTGTGTCTACAGTGATATTTAAAAAACGGAAGGCATTTTTAGGTCAGTAAGAGACATACTTTTAGAGGTAAACTTCTCTAAACTTGTTTTTTCTCGAATCGTACTTAAAGATATCTGGAAGGATTGACATTAGCTTCTCTGCTAACTTTAATTTAATATTCTTTTAGGCTTTTTTTTGTTTTTTCTCCCCCCTCCCCACGATGCTTTACATGAATAAATGTGAAAATGTTGGCTCGTACGATAACCAGTCTTCAGTTATTAGGGAAGAGATGTGTCAGTCTCTTATTTAGACATTTAAGGTTATTTTCATTCGGTAAAAAAATGATGATAGGAATAAATGATTCTCGGGCAACTTTTACAACGCTGGGAAATGTCATACTGTCAATTCTTCTCCCAGCTGGTCAAAAAGAATATGACTTGCTCAGCGAATCTTGCAGTTGCGACTGGACAATGGTCGGGCATGGAGGGTGATGTCATGGAGGGTGATGTCATGGAGGGTGATGTCATGGAGGGTGATGTCATGGAGGGTGATGTCATGGAGGGTGATGTCATGGAGGGTGATGTCATGTAGGGTGATGTCCTCGTCAGGTTTTCCCTCCTGGGTGACGTTTATTTGTTAACTTTTAGTCTCTCGTAGTTAACCTAACATGGGCCAGTAGGCCTTTTGCAGTGCTCCTTCTTTCTTATGTTCTTATGTTCTAAGGGGTTTAGTGCTTAGTTTTGATTATATAATAATAATTAGGTTCTAAGCTTGCCACAGTCATATGTTTAGTAGTCTGTATAGCACATCTAACATCAGCTTGCAGCCTCCTTCAGGTGGATGCACTCAAACAGATTATGTCTCCGGGGATTTAAGTTCCCCAGTTCTTGCTGCGTCTACCAGCGGGGACTCATCTGTGTATCTGCTGCATTTAGGAAGCATATCCCGACTCTTCGAATTAAACTAGATTTCGTTTTGCATTGTTTTCTTTAGTTTTACAACTATTTGCCTCTAGAAACCCATCAATCTAACGTGTATCATCTCATAGCTATGTGGCAGCTACCCACAGTGACGCCGCCTCCAGCTGCTTCACCTCATCTGTTTCCAGTATATCAGTCTCTCACTTCCAGGCTGAGCGACTGATTACCTCAAACTCCTTCTCATCTTCCACCGTTCTTCTCTGTACTGGACTGATGAAGCCACTGACTGGCGAAACGTCTCCACAGTAAAGCTACCCAAGTGTTGCACAAGATCCCCATTCACTAAGCTTTCGGTATTATAAATTACTTAACACATGGACACTGGTGGTGTCTCCACCGCCCCTGGACACCGTGGTGTCTCCACCGCCCCTGGACACCGTGGTGTCTCCACCGCCCCTGGACACCGTGGTGTCTCCACCGCCCCTGGACACCTCACAGCCAACACACTCAGTAACAATCCTCAGACTTCTCTGTACACCCCATAACAATCAATATTCTCTCAACACCCGACAACAATCATCATTCTCTCAACACCCCACAACAATCATCATTCTCTCAACACCCCACAACACTCATCATTCTCTCAACACCCCACAACAATCATCATTCTCTCAACACCCCATAACAATCATCAATCTCCTCTGAAAACCCCAAAGTTCAAGCAGAAGTCTGTGTGAAGGCCTTCCCAGCCCAACTCAGTGGGAGGTGTTTGTGAGTTCTCCGCTGAACTGGAGCCAGTGTGGGGATGCTGCCTCCTTGTGTGAGGGCTTTTGTTGTAGAGTGAGAGCTTTTGTTGTAGAGTGAGAGGTTTTTTTGTCGTGTGAGAGCTTTTGTTGTAGAGTGAGAGCTTTTGTTGTAGAGTGAGAGCTTTTGTTGTCGTGTGAGAGCTTTTGTTGCCGTGTGAGCGCTTTTGTTGCCCTGTGAGAGCCTTTGTTTCCGTGTAAGAGCTTTTGTTGCAGTGTGAGAGCTTTTGTTGCAGTGTGAGAGCTTTTGTTGCCGTGTGAGAGCTTTTGTTGCAGTGTGAGAGCTTTTGTTGCCATGTGAGAGCTTTTGTTGCCGTGTGAGAGCTTTTGTTGCAGTGTGAGACCTTTTATTATAGAGTGAAAGCTTTTGTTCTAGAGTAAAGGAGGTTTAAATCTAATACAAAAGAGTTTTTTTTTTTTAATAGAGCCGGATCTTCACGCTGGCACTAGAAACTCTGTTCTAATGTGTCGACAAAAGCTTACGTCTTTATACAAAGGGGAACCTAGAGTGCTACGAGAACTCACTCTGGAGTGACTGGCAGTCACTCTAGTCTTGCGTGTCAGAGTTCCACTCTCTCTTCCTATGATGGGTCTTGACGGTAGCGTGACGAGGCATTACCACGCTCTTGTGTGACGAGGTATATACCTTGTGTGACGGGGTTTATACAATGTGTGACGATATATACACCTTGTGTGACGAGGTACGTCTTTAAGTGACGAGGTTTTTCTTTGTGGTATCCGCATTATAATTGTGTTACGGAGAATTCTATTTGTGTTACGGAGAATTTTATTTGTGTTACGGAGCGTTCTACTTGCGTTATGGAGAATTCTATTTGTGTTACGGAGCGTTCTACTTGTGTTATGGAGAGTTCTGCTTGTTTTATGTAGCGTTCTACCTGTGTTACGGAGCGTTCTATTTGTGTTACGGATCGTTCTGCTTATGTTACGGAGCGTTCTATTTGTGTTACGGAGCGTTCTAAGTTACGGAGCGTTCTACCTGTGTTACGGAGCATTCTACCTATGTTACGGTGGCACAACCAGCGTCACTAGTGAGCTCCTGTAGAGAATAAGTCCAAAATAAAACTACCTTAAATTACCTTAAAGATAAGTTAAGATACCTTAAAAATATCTTTAAATTACCTTTAAATACCTAGAAGTTACTTTAAAATATTAAAAAACTATTTTTAAATACCTTAAAAATATCTTAAAATACTTTAAAGATGCCTTAAAATAGTTTAAAAATATCTTAACATATTTTAAAAATACTTGTAAAATACCTTAAAAATCCTTAAAATACCTTAAAATATTTTTAAAATAACTTAAACACCTTAAAATACTTAAAAATATTTTTAAGATATCTTAAACATATTTTAAATTACTTTAAATTACCTTAAAATACCTTAAAATACTTTAAAAATACCCTAAAAATACTTTTACTTAAAATAATTTAAAAATAACTTTATATACATTAAAAATACTTTTAAAATTCCTTAAAAATATCTTAATATACCTTAAATGCATTAAAATACCTTAAAAACTTTAAAAATATCTTTAAAATACCTTAAAATGCGTCAAGGTTCAAAGGAAGTTTCGTTGTCTCGTTGGTTTCCAAGAAAACGTAATTGGTACATTAACATAATGAACGCAAACCTTGAGAAGAAAAAACGAACCAAAAAAACGGCAAGTGTGCGTGCGTGTGTGTGTGTGTGTGTGTGTGTGTGTGTGTGTGTGTGTGTGTGTGTGTGTGTGTGTGTGTGTGTGTGTGTGTGTGTGCGTGCTGTGAGTACACATATATAAACACAAGCACACACACACACATGCATTCTCTCTCTCCCTCTCTCTCTTTCCCTCTCTCTCTCTCTAACCAAGAGAGAGAATCTCACGCGTAGTTACCTTGGCTTATGAATCACAAGGTAATTTAATCAAATCTTGGCCGGGTAATTAAATAATTAGGTTTGTTAATTACTTTGAATAATAAAATGTCACGCTTGTTACCCTTATTATTTTTTAATAACTTCTTAATAGTGAAATAATAACTTGGGGAGAGAGAGAGAGAGAGAGAGAGAGAGAGAGAGAGAGAGAGAGAGAGAGAGAGAGAGAGAGAGAGAGACAGAGAGACAGAGAGAGAGAGAATACATAGCAAAATAAAGCAAATAACGTTAAGACAGAGTGAAGGAAGAGAAAATGAGAGAGAGAAGGGAAAGAGGGGGAAGGGAGGGAGGGTGAAGCATACAGAGGAGCATACAGGGAGGGAGCATACAGGGGAGGGAGATACAGGGAGGAGGAGCATACAGGGAGGGGAGCACACAGGGGAGGGGGAGCATACAGGGGAGGTGAGCATACAGGGGAGGGGAGCATACAGGGGACGTGGAACATACAGGGAGGGAGAGCATACAGGGAGGGGGAGCATACAGGGGAAGGGGAAAACATACAAGGGAGGTGAGCATACAAGGGAGGGGAGCATACAGGGAGGTGGAGCATACAGAGGAGGGGAGCATACAAGGGAGGGGGAAGCATACAGTGAAAGAGGAAGCATACAGGGGGGAGCATACAGGGAAGGGGAAGCATACAGTGAAGGGAGAAACATACAGGGGAGGAGAAACGTACAGGGAAGGGGAAGCCTACAGGAGAGGGGGACGCATACAGGGGAAGGGGAAGCATACAGGGAAGGGGAAGCATATAGGGGAGGGGGACGTATACAGGGAAGGGAAGCATACAGGGAGGGGGAAGCATATAGGGAGGGACGTATACAGGGAAGGGAAGCATACAGGGAGGGGAAGCATATAGGGAGGGACGATACAGGGAAGGGAAAGCATACAGGGAGGGGAAGCCTATAGGGAGAGGGACGCATACAGGGGAAGGGGAAGCATACAGGGAGGGGAAGCATATAGGGAAGGGGGATGCATACAAGGAAGGGGAAACATACAGGGGAGGGGGAACATACAGGGGAGGGGGTTGAAACAGCTGTCACAGTTTACAAAGTCCCTCACTTAACAGTAAAGTTATTAGTGGAATCTAATTTCCCTCAACCAGTTTTTAATTGTCATGAATATGACCAGTGTTGCCAACCTCACCTTCAACATTATCGAGAATATGACCAGTGTTGCCAACCTCACCTTTAACATTATCGAGAATATGACCAGTGTTGCCAACCTCACCTTCAACATTATCGAGAATATGACCAGTGTTGCCAACCTCACCTTCAACATTATCGAGAATATGACCAGTGTTGCCAACCCCACCTTCAACATTATCGAGAATATGACCAGTGTTGCCAACCTCACCTTTAACATTATCGAGAATATGACCAGTGTTGCCAACCTCACCTTTAACATTATCGAGAATATGACCAGTGTTGCCAACCTCACCTTCAACATTATCGAGAATATGACCAGTGTTGCCAACCTCACCTTTAACATTATCGAGAATATGACCAGTGTTGCCAACCTCACCTTCAACATTATCGAGAATATGACCAGTGTTGCCAACCCCACCTTCAACATTATCGAGAATATGACCAGTGTTGCCAACCTCACCTTCAACATTATCGAGAATATGACCAGTGTTGCCAACCTCACCTTCAACATTATCGAGAATATGACCAGTGTTGCCAACCCCACCTTCAACATTATCGAGAATATGACCAGTGTTGCCAACCTCACCTTTAACATTATCGAGAATATGACCAGTGTTGCCAACCTCACCTTCAACATTATCGAGAATATGACCAGTGTTGCCAACCTCACCTTCAACATTATCGAGAATATGACCAGTGTTGCCAACCTCACCTTCAACATTATCGAGAATATGACCAGTGTTGCCAACCTCACCTTTTACATTATCGAGAATATGACCAGTGTTGCCAACTTCACCTTCAACATTATCGAGAATATGACCAGTGTTGCCAACTTCACCTTCAACATTATCGAGAATATGACCAGTGTTGCCAACCTCACCTTTAACATTATCGAGAATATGACCAGTGTTGCCAACCTCACCTTCAACATTATCGAGAATATGACCAGTGTTGCCAACCCCACCTTCAACATTATCGAGAATATGACCAGTGTTGCCAACCTCACCTTTAACATTATCGAGAATATGACCAGTGTTGCCAACTTCACCTTCAACATTATCGAGAATATGACCAGTGTTGCCAACCTCACCTTTAACATTATCGAGAATATGACCAGTGTTGCCAACCTCACCTTCAACATTATCGAGAATATGACCAGTGTTGCCAACCCCACCTTCAACATTATCGAGAATATGACCAGTGTTGCCAACCTCACCTTTAACATTATCGAGAATATGACCAGTGTTGCCAACTTCACCTTCAACATTATCGAGAATATGACCAGTGTTGCCAACCTCACCTTTAACATTATCGAGAATATGACCAGTGTTGCCAACCTCACCTTCAACATTATCGAGAATATGACCAGTGTTGCCAACCCCACCTTCAACATTATCGAGAATATGACCAGTGTTGCCAACCTCATTTTCAACATTATCGAGAATATGACCAGTGTTGCCAACCCCACCTTCAACATTATCGAGAATATGACCAGTGTTGCCAACCTCACCTTCAACATTATCGAGAATATGACCAGTGTTGCCAACCTCACCTTTAACATTATCGAGAATATGACCAGTGTTGCCAACATCACCTTTAACATTATCGAGAATATGACCAGTCCATTTGGGATCAGTTTTGTTTGATATATATCTATGGAAAATGTCCGTTCTCTGCTCAGCTTATTTGCAAACGTATTATGCTGGCAGTTCTCTTCATCAGTAAACGTAATTTCTTCATTGGGTGAGTGTAACCCATGCTGCACTAGCCTAGTGTTCCCTAAGTCCTCTGTAATCTGAAGAGGGAACCAGTGAAAGTCTGGAACCTTAGGAAGGTAAACAGTCATGGTGGTCGTTTCCCTTATAAATCCGTGTGTATATGCATTCCTGTACACTTATAGTTATAATTATAACCATAATTTTTAAAAGGGTGGAGGGGTTAGCCAGTGGAAGGCCTCGGTCAGATGACCAAAAGCTCCAGCTGCGGGTCATCATATGACTAAAACTCTCGTCAAGAAACACTTAATAATAATAATAATAATATCTTTATTTACTACAAGTACATGTACATGGTATCCATGCCTAGCTGACATCAGTGACATACTACTATATAGAAAGTCCCTTGTTATGCTGAGCATTTCGGGCAGATTAGGTCAGTGTCCCAGGATGCGACTCACACCCAGGTACCCATTTTACTGATGGGGAACATAGACAACAGGTGTAAAGAAACACGCCCAATGTTTCTGCCCTGGCTGGGAATCGAACCCAGGCCCTCGCCGTGTGAAGCGAGAGCTTTAGCCACCAAGCCACCAGAGTGTCCTGTTTCCTGACAAACCTTACTTCAGGTACCTTATTTACATTGTCTTTATTACTCTACTTCCGAGTAATAAAAAAAATGGTTGATTTATAATGAGTTGCCTCAGCAGCCTTTGTAATAACGTTGCGTTAACAACGTTTTTAATAACGTTGACTTAACAACGTCTGTGGCCAGGTAATTCCCTGGTAATCCTCTTCCATTACTACAGGATTTAATGCTTAAAGATTAAACCATTTAAATCCCAACATTTTTATGACCCACTTTTTTATTGTTTTTTTATATAAAAAAATGGAAAGTTTACAAAAGAATTATGCTTAGATTATATGCAAAGTGTTTTATGAAAAAAAATTCCTGCATAGATTCTAAATGTATGGCTTCTAATTGCAGTTTTTAGCTGTATGCAGTATGCATTCTATTCATCTGTTCTATTTCTGTTTTTTTTTTGATAAGTATTTTGTTAGTCAAATGTCTCTCATAGACACATCCTCGAAGATGCGAATTTCTAATTCTAAATCTAATTAATTTTATGGGAGTCTCGCGAAAATTAGACAAGACGGAGAATGGCTAAGCAGAGAGCTTTATAGTCAGACTGGGAAAAGAGCTTTCTCTCTCTCTCTCTCTCATTTTCACAAAGATGCACACTCCTTTCTCACATATTTACACACACTCCTTCACTTTTCTTTTTTGTCACACCCTCTCAAACACTCTGTGACACTTTCTTCAGCCACTCACACCCTCTCATTTCCCAAACAATCACACCCTCTTCAACCACTCACACCCTCTCATTTCCCAAACAATCACACTCTCTTCAGCCACTCACACCCTCTCATTTCCCAAACAATCACACCCTCTTCAACCACTTACGCCCTCTCTTTCCCAAACACTCACACCCTCACCCTATTTAAACACTCACACCCTCTTCAACCACTTACACCCTCTCTTTCCCAAACACTCACACCCTCACCCTATTTAAACACTCACACCCTCTTCAACCACTTACACCCTCTCTTTCCCAAACACTCACACCCTCTTATTCTCAAACA
This sequence comes from Cherax destructor, assembly GCA_009830355.1. Classification (NCBI taxonomy): domain Eukaryota; kingdom Metazoa; phylum Arthropoda; class Malacostraca; order Decapoda; family Parastacidae; genus Cherax; species Cherax destructor. The sequence continues at coordinate 800,840 of WNWK01000098.1, read as the reverse complement.
CACTCACCCTACACTCTTACACCATCTCACTCTCTTCCTCACACCCTCTCACTCTCTCCTTCAGCCTCGTATAACCCAAACAAAGTTAAGCTAATTAAGACATTAGCGTGTCAGACAGCAGGATTAATGGACTTAATATAGTATAGTTTCTCCTGGAGAATCACGGCCAAGAGAAAATGGGAACTAAGATAGAAAATGGGTCTAGGGTGTTTTAAGAATAGTCGTATTTCAAAGAGTAATTATTTTTTTTCCTTCTGGTAAATTGTGCCTATGAACAAGAGTTTGAACATTCTAGTTAGTAATGCTTTTTCTAGTATACACATACACACACACACACACAGCTCCTGGTGGGGTCAGGAGCTGCGACTCGACCCCTGCAACCACATATGAATACACTACTAATAATTTTGATACTGCGTTCAGTATTAAACAAAAACGAAAACTATTATTATTATTATTATTATTTTGTTATTATCGTAATTATTATTCGTAGTGGAAAAAAAAAAAGCAATTTAATAGGCTCATTTCCTCCACTCCTCATTCCTAAATACTAGTTGTATCAAAGTTATGACTTTTTGGTACATACAGTTATCACTAAAAAAATCACAGCACTTAATTACACTTTCCAATTATATTGTTGATAAACAATTTATTTACAATTTTCCGATTTCTAACGACCATATACGTTATATATATATATATATATATATATATATATATATATATATATATATATATATATATATATATATATATATATATATATATATATATATATATATATATATATATATATATATATATATATATATATATATATATATATATATATATATATATATATATATACACATGTACCACGTCCAGTGTGCTTGAGTCAAGCGACTGGTTTAAGTTATTCAGAGACAGAACTGCGACTCCTGGGTTAGGTATATGTTGTCAGAAAACAGGAAAAGTGTTTCCTGACGCGGGTCTTAGTCGTATGATGACCCGCAGCTGGAGTTTTCTGTCATCTGACCGAGGCCTTCCGCTGGCTTACCGGTCCACCTCCTAAAAAATTATGGTCATGATTATAACCATTAAGTATTTTGCCTCTTCACTTACACTGGTGTTGCAACCTCGTAGCCCCTTTCAGAACCTAGTTATTTCTTTTTTAAGTTTTAGTTCACTCCTTTTTTTTCACCACTCTGACGCTGAAATGTTCTTTCTGTTGTTCTTTTGCATAATTTGGATGTTCAGCTTGCGTCAATTGTTCTGGTCCCCTTCCATGTCAATTTCCACCTTTCATGTCCCCTTGACTCGTTGGAACTTCTAGTTTCCATTAGTTTTTCCCCTCTTTCTCTTTCCTCCCGTATCAAACAGTCCATCCCTCTCAATATTTTGAATGTTTCTGAGTATATCTAGAATATCTAATATGTCTATGTCATATCTCCTCTGGTTTACCTTTGTGATTTCAAGTGATTTGAGATCTTGGTCTCTTAAACCCATCTTGGTACTTCAGAGGTTTTCTTTGTAACAATCCTCTAAACCTCTTAAATTGTGTTGCATTGTTGATATGATGGTTCCATGCAGGCGCCGCGTACTCGCGTACAGGTAATAGCTAATTGGCTTTCAAGCTTTTTCGCCTAAAGGAAGGTCATTAAGGCTGCACGTCAACTGTTCACTACCTATCAAGAATACTTTAATACCTTATAAGAATTATATTAACCTCTCAATATATATACTCCAGGAGACATATACCTCTCAGTGTATATGCATCGAGAGGCATACACCTCTCAGTGTATATACTCGTCAGTGTTGTGACTACCTCCTTGTTAGTCAGATAGTTTAATAGCTTTGTTATACACATCATTCCCATCCTGTGGGCGGTAATTAAAAGATTATAGAGGCACACAATACGTCAGCTGATCAATCATATAATGGCAGCAAAATAGCTGTCAGTTGACAAGGAATGTCTATACATGTTAATTTTTAATGTCCACAACTGAGGTACCTATTTACAGTATGGGAATGCGTTGATAGACACACAGGACATGGCAGGTGGTGTTCTTCCTCCAGCCTTACTTTCGGTCACTCCACTTTGATTTTCTGTTTTTTTTGTTTTTTGTTTTTTTTTTGTATATTAGTCTCGAGAGAGGGGCTGTGTCAATGGCCCTAAGACAAGCTAGGAATATTCAGTCTGTCCATCCACTCTTTTCTCTTTGATCTTTAGTTATCTCGGCATAAGAATTCGTTTAGTTAATTACGATGGCACCCACAAATTACCCTCTTCTAACTCATTCGACTTTGTGAAACTTTATATATAGTAAAACGGATGATACAAGAATATGGTAAAAGTGTCTTCAAAATAACCATAATATAAAAAAACTGTTTGGATGCTGGTTCATGGCAATTGTGTGTTCCTTTACTTAAGGAGGTATACAGGTTAGCATCTCTTGTCAGTTTTCTCTTTTTTTGAGTTACATTTGTTGTAGACTTTGTTTATTGGTCTACATGGCACTTCTGCCACCTCCTTCAGTATCCATGGTGAGACTTGTACTGGTCCTGTGGCATTTAGGTAAACGATTACGAAATGTGATAGATAAGGAGAAAGACGAGTTTTTCAGAACCCTTATTTGCGATGTTTCGCCCAGTTCTGAAGGAAACGTGTCGATAAAGGTTTCCCTGCGATAAGTCTCTCTCACCACCACCATTGCCTTCGATGTCTCCAGTGGGTCAGGAGTGTGGGTCAGGAGTGTGGGGTCAGTAGTGTGGGTCAGTAGTGTGGGTCAGGAGTGTGGGTCAGGAGTGTGGGGTCAGGAGTGTGGGTCAGGAGTGTGGGTCAGGAGTGTGGGGTCAGGAGTGTGGGTCAGGAGTGTGGGGTCAGGAGTGTGAGGTCAGGAGTGTGGGGTCAGGAGTGTGGGTCAGGAGTGTGGGGTCAGGAGTGTGGGGTCAGGAGTGTGGGTCAGGAGTGTGGGATCAGGAGTGTGGGGTCAGGAGTGTGGGGTCAGGAGTGTGGGTCAGGAGTGTGGGGCCAGGAGTGTGGGGTCAGGAGTGTGGGGTCAAGACCTCTCTTGCCTCACTTCCGGTGCCTGCCTGTTATTATCGATTATTATTACTTCCCATATTCCTATATTAACTTGTAATAATATTGGTAGAATAACCGACAATATGTTAAGTAAAAGGACACAATTGCAACTAATGTGACAACTAATGTCACATTAGTTGCAATTGTGTCCTTTTACTATATTAACTTCTTTACATATTTCCTTGTCATCCTCCGTGATTTCTTCGGCATCTTCCTTCAGTCTCACGAGAGTGAGACCGTGACAGTACACTGGTATAGTACGCTGCTCTAGTACACTGGTCTAGTACGCCGGTCTAGTACACTGGTCTAGTATTCTGGTCTAGTACACTGGTCTTGTACGCTGGTCTAGTACACTGGTCCAGTACACTGGTCCAGCATCAACTTGAAATGAGTGCTTAGTGGCACTCATATCCCCCTAGTGACACTCCCCTCCCCTCTAGTGGCACTCATTTCCCGCTAGTGGCCCTCCTCTCCCCCTAGTGGCACTCCTCTCCCCCAAGTGGCACTCCTCTCCCCCTAGTGACACTCGTCTCCCCCTAGAGGCACTCGTGTCCCTCTAGTGGCAGTCATTTCACCCTAGTGGCACTCCTCTCGCATTTTCCTAGCCGAGGTAGACATTCCTATTAGCTTGTATCCACTCTTTTATCAGCATGTCTTTCCCATTCTCACAACATTCTCTGTCTTGCATAAACTGCTCACTCAAGCACGGATTAGCCTCAGATTTTTTTTTTTTAGGACGGTCAATATGTCTGAAGATTTTCTTTCACAGTGTTTCTGACAGGAACTGCCTGTCAGTCTGTCTCGCTTTCTCTCTCTTTCTCTCTCTCTCTCTTACTCTCACCTCCAGTGACTTATCAAACAGTAAAATGACGATATCTCTCACTTGTGTGTGTGTGTGTGTGTGTGTTTATTTATCTATTTGTGGATGCAGTGGTCGATTCACAGCTCCTGGCCCCGCCTCTTCGCAAGTCGCTACTAAGTCCACTCTCTCCCTGCTCCAAGAGTCTTATCGTACCTCATCTTAAAGTTATGTGTGGATCCTGTGTGATATATACATGCATATATATATATATATATATATATATATATATATATATATATATATATATAATGAAAAAAGAGTTCTGACCATAAACTAACCCCCTTTCATATAAAAACAGAATTTAAAAAATGCCTAAAATCCGGGTTATATTTACACCTAAACAAAATATGAAGGCAGTTTCTAATGGAATAAATTGAAACAATAAATTCAGACAAGTGAATAACACAATAGACTGAAACCAGACAACAAAACAATGGACTGAAAAACCCGATTTTTGGATCATTCGGACATTAGACTGACACAATAGTGAAATAATAGTGACACAATAGACTGACACAACAGTAACACAACAGACTGACACAACAGTAACACAACAGACTGACACAACAGTAACACAACATACTGACACAACAGTAACACAACAGACTGACACAACAGTAACACAACAGATTGACACAACAGTAACACAACAGTAACACAACAGACTGACACAACAGTAACACAGCAGACTGACACAACAGTAACACAACAGACTGACACAACAGTAACACAACAGACTGACACAACAGTAACACAGCAGACTGACACAACAGTAACACAACAGACTGACACAACAGTAACACAGCAGACTGACACAACAGTAACACAACAGACTGACACAACAATAACACAACAGACTGACACAACATTAACACAACAGACTGACACAGCAGACAGACACAACAATAACACAACAGACTGACACAGCAGACTGACACAACAATATCACAACAGACTGACACAACGGTAACACAACAGACTGACACAACAGTAACACAGCAGACTGACACAACAGTAACACAACAGTAACGCAACAGACTGACACAACAGTAACACAACAGTAACACAGCAGACAGACACAACAGTAACACAGCAGACTGACACAACAGTAACACAACAGACTGACACAACAGACTGAAACAACAGTAACACAACAGTAACACAGCAGACAGACACAACAGTAACACAACAGACTGACACAACAATAACACAACAGACTGACACAACAATAACACAACAGACTGACACAACGGTAACACAACAGACTGACACAACAGTAACACAGCAGACAGACACAACAGTAACACAGCAGACTGACACAACAGACTGACACAACAGTAACACAGCAGACTGACACAACGGTAACACAACAGACTGACACAACAATAACACAACAGACTGACACAACAGTAACACAGCAGACAGACACAACAGTAACACAACAGACTGACACAACAATAACACAACAGACTGACACAACAATAACACAACAGACTGACACAACGGTAACACAACAGACTGACACAACAGTAACACAACAGTAACACAGCAGACAGACACAACAGTAACACAGCAGACTGACACAACAGACTGACACAACAGTAACACAGCAGACTGACACAACGGTAACACAACAGACTGACACAACAGTAACACAACAGACTGACACAACAGTAGCACAGCAGACTGACACAACGGTAACACAACAGACTGACACAACAATAACACAACAGACTGACACAACGGTAACACAACAGACTGACACAACAATAACACAACAGACTGACACAACGGTAACACAACAGACTGACACAATAGATAATCTGATAATCCAGAATCACATAATACATCATCAGCAAGACTACACAACAGGCCAACACGATGGACAGACCGGATACAACACTGCAGACCGGCCCACAGCCCAGCCAGGCCGTTCATGTCCGGATAGGCGAGAGAACGCTCCCTCTTGATAGTCCGGATAAGCGAATATTTCCCGTCTCTTACCGTTAAGCAAAATGCAAATTTCGGAAAGTCTTTGTCCGGTAAAATTGGCGAATTTTCGGATCGTCAGCGCCCGGAAATGGGAGAAATTCTCTCTCTCGTCAGCCCCATCGCTAGAAATAAATTGCTCCGGAGATACACACAAAAAAGTGATTCTGTTTTGCAATATTTCATCAAAGAAAGGAAATTTGCATTCATAGGAAATGTATAAAAAAGAAAAGAAATTATAATAATTTTGATAATAAGGATCTAATTATTATTATTATTATTATAAAATTTATGATTATAATATTAAATGGCATTATTATTATTACTGATAAAACTAATGTAAATATTATCATTATTATTAATCATATAGTATTATTGAGGATATTTTATTACCAATAATAACTGCGATGACATTGATATTTTTATTATTATTATTATTATTATTATTATTATTATTATTATTATTATTATTATTATTATTATTATTATTATTATTATTATTATTATTACAGTAGGAAACATAAAATCGGTAGATTTGACGCAACTCATGAAGGCCGGGAGGTCATCAAATTTGATCCAAGGAAGAGGAGGGTAATTCCGGTTTCTTGGATCAAGAGCATATGTGGTTGCAGGGTTCGTTTATCAGCTCCTGGCCCCGCCTCTTCGCTGATCGCTACTAGGACCACTCTCTCCTGGCTTCGAGAGCCTTATCGTACCTCTTCTTAAAGCTATGAATGGATCCTGTCTCTGCCACTTCTTTTCCCATGTCGTTGCACTTTCTGACTACTCTATGGCTGAAGAAATACTTCCTAACATCCCTGTAAATCATCTGTTTTTTTTTTTTCAATTTCCAGCTGTGCCTTTGTGTTCTTGTTTCCTGCCTCTCAAACAATCTGACCCTGAACACACTAACAATTACTCTCAGTATTTTGTACGTTGTTAACCTATCCCCCCTCCCCCTAGTCCTCCTTTCATCTAGCGTCATCAGGTTGAGTTCCCTTAAACTCTCCTCATAAGACATGCCCCATTAGCTCCGGGATTAGTCGTGTTGCAAACCTATGCACTCTCTCCAAATTCCTGGCATACTTGACCAGGTGTGGGTTCCATACTGGTGCTGAGTACTCCAATATGGGCCTGACGTACACGGTGTACAGTGTGTGTGTGTGTGTGTGTGTGTGTGTGTGTGTGGTGTGTGTGTGTGTGTGTATGTGTGTGTGACGGGAAAGGCAGCAGGTGTGGTAGGTAGGAGCAGTAAGGAGGGAGGAAAGAGGGAAGGAGAGAGGGGAAGAGGAGGAGAGGGGAAGGGGGAGGAGAGAGGGGAAGGAGAGAGGGGAAGGGGAGCAGAGAGGGGGAGGGGATGAAGCGAGGGAAGGTTTGTGGGCTTAAGTATAGCGTGAGTCTACCCCATAAGAACCTTATACTGAATAACCACCACCATAACACTGTCACTAACACCTTGACCACCATAACACTGTCACTAACACCTTGACCACAATAACACTGTTACTAACACCATGACCACCACCACCGTAACACTGTAACCACCAACATCACCACCACCACCATGACCACCAACACATCCAGCATAACACTGTAACCACCATGACCACCACCATAACACTGTAACCACCACCACCACCATCACCACAACCATAACACTGTAATCTCCACCACCATAACACTAATCACTATCACCACCATAACACTGTAACAACCATCACTACCACGATAACGTTGTAATCATCATAAGACACAAACCATCGTCAGTGATGCTGACAGAATTACCTGGAGATACCTGGAGAGGGTTTCGGGGGTCAGCGCCCCCGAGACCCGGTCCGCGACCCGGCCTCGTGCCTCGTAGATATACATAATATCACTAAGAACTTCAACTTTGATATATATATATATATATATATATATATATATATATATATATATATATATATATATATATATATATATATATATATATATACGTATATATATATACGTATATATATAAAATACCTCTTATACCAAAAGTTGAGACCAAAAATTATACCAGTACAGTATGATACCCAAACACTATACCAAGGCAATATGATACCAGCACATTAATTCCAGGACAATATGATACCAGTACAATATACCAGAACAATATGATACCAGTACAATATAGCAGGATAATATGATACCAGTACAATATAGCAGGGCAATATGATACCAGTACAATATACTAGGACAATATGATATCAGTGCAATATAATACCAGTACAATATGATTCCAGTACAATATAATACCATTACAATATGATACCAGTACGATATGATACAAATGCAATATGATACCAGTACAATATAATACCAGTACAATATGATACCAGTACAATATGATACCAGGACAATATAATACCAGGACAATATAATACCAGGACAATATAAAACCAGTACAATATAATACCAGGACAATATACCAGTACAATATGATACCAGTACAATATGATACCAGGACAATATAATACCAGGACAATATAATACCAGGACAATATAAAACCAGTACAATATAATACCAGTACAATATACCAGTACAATATGATACCAGTACAATATGATACCAGGACAATATAATACCAGGACAATATAATACCAGGACAATATAAAACCAGTACAATATAATACCAGGACAATTTAATACCAGGACAATATAATACCAGTACAATATAATACATGGACAATATAATACCAGGACAATATAATACCAGGATAATACAATACCAGGACTATACTTTCCTCTATTGAGGGATTATTCCAACTTACAAAATAACAAAATTCACTTCATTCTAAAGTGAGTTGAGAGAGATGAATGACTTGTAAGTTGTCTAAGTGTCTAAACAAGTTGCTCACTACACTCTTGGCTGACGTTATAGGCTACAGACTGTCAAGCACTTTGCAAACTAATTGGCTATAAAGTGTATTTGCATGATTTACATAACTTTCTGGTGCATAAACTGCCCAACTAAGCTCATCTTACTAGAGAGACGGTTCTCCAGAAACTAGGTGGAACATATGTTTAGTGTAGGCAATACTTTCATGGTTAGAGGAAAATTCAGTGGATGGAATTTTGGCATGGCTAAGGGAAGTCCACTCACACTGGTCAAAAATAAATTACTAGGAGAATTTTTAAGTCTAACTACTTAATATATTTTTGTTATTATGTCATTTGCGTTTTAGCCAAGAAACAGGACATTTCTTGGCTAATTTAAACACCACACACACACACACACACACACACACACACACACACACACATATATATATATATATATATATATATATATATATATATATATATATATATATATATATATATATATATATATATATATATATATATATATATATATATATATATATATATATCGTGCCGAATAGGTAAAACTTGCGATTTTGGCTTAAATAGCAATTCTCTTCTTGCCGAATAAGGCAAGAGAAAATTTGTGTATGCCATGATTTCGCAAAATCATTCTGAACCTAACGAAAAAATATATTTTGCTGTGTTTGTTTATTATTAAATTATTGTAAACTTATCTAAAATATATTTAGTTGGATTAGGCTAAATTAAATTGTGCTTGTTATAATAAGGTTTGGTAAGTTTTCTAAGGTTCTTTTGGTACAAAATTATTAATTTTTACATTAACATAAATGAAAAAAAAATATATCTTTAAACGTGTAAGAGAAAATTTTAGAAAGGGCTTAATTTCAAATGAGTTCTTGTTAATGGACCAGTTTTACCTATTTGGCACGACATATATATATATATATATATATATATATATATATATATATATATATATATATATATATATTATATTTTTATTATTATTATTTTTTTATTAACACATCGGCCGATTCCCACCAAGGCAGGGTGGCCCGAAAAAGAAAAACTTTCATCATCATTCACTCCATCACTGTCTTGCCAGAGGGGTGCTTTACACTACAGTTATAAAACTGCAACATTAACACCCCTCCTTCAGGTAGTAGGTTGGTAGACAGCAACCACCCAGGGAGGTACTACCGTCCTGCCAGGTGACTGTGAAACAGAAACCTGAAACTGTTTTACATGATGGTAGGATTGCTGGTGTCTTTTTCTGTGTCATAAACACGCTGGATAACAGGTATATCTAGCTACTTCTACTTACACTTTAGGTCACACTACACTGGCATACACATGCATATATATACATACACACACCTAGGTTTTTCTTCTTTTTCTTAATAGCTCTTGTTCTTTTTATTTTCTCTATTGTCCATGGGGAAGTGGAAAAGAATCTTTCCTCCGTAAGCCATGCGTGTCGTATGAGGCGACTAAAATGCCGGGAGCAATGGGCTAGTAACCCCTTCTCCTGTACACATTTACTAAAAAAGAGAAGAAGAAAAACTTTATATATATATATATATATATTTAGTATATATAGCATTTGCTGTTTATTCTCTCATTCTTTGTTACCCAAAAAAATGTATTTTGATTGTCATCGCTACAGCAAAAACAGGGATATTATTATAAAAAATAATAGTTTACGCTTGAAATATTAATTTTGGTAATACTCTGTGGTAATAATAATAATTTGGGTCATACATGCACGAACATGTATGTTTCCGTGTATGCCGTAATTGCAAGTATACCGCCGTGTATGATCATACTTTGTATTCACTTTCATCAAATGTATACTTACACCGTGTAAACATGTGTACCGCTTAAACACGCATAAAGTGTGAACACACACACACACTTCAGCTATCAATCGACCCCTGCAACCACAAATAGGTGAGTACACATACTCGTTAACATACACAAAATATGGTGTGTGTCTCTTCCCTCAAGACGCGTAACAACGCTAAAACACAACAGGATTACTTATCCTCGATCAACCATCAATTATCTAAAATTATGTGTACACTAATCTTTCAATTTGTTCTATTTTCAGACCCTGACCTGAGAGACGGAGAGATACTGTAGACAGGCATAGAGAGAGACAGAGAAAAGGGAAAGAGAAAGAGAAGTCAAAGAGAGAGAGAGAATATGGAAAATGTACTCGCTTTTTTGGCATAGGAAAATGTCGAGTCAACAAAACCTAAACATTCTTGCAACAGTAACTTCAGAGAACAATTAGTCAGTAGAATCAAGTGATGTTTATAATATAGCCCCGAGAAACTGCATCCCTGAATAAGTTAACTGGAGACACACACAGTGAATCTCATCAGTTACTGAGTGGCAGTCAAACATGCGGGTAACTTCCTTGTTTGTGGTGGTCAGTCCCCTTCATGAGTCACCTGGTGAAGGGATCTTATCACTGTTGTGGGCATGGAACACCAACGAGGTGACTTCGTAAGCCAGGTCACCTTGCCTCAAACACCTAGATAATACACGGCAGTCCTTAATCCAAACAGAATTAGTGGTCTTTAGCGGCTAATCTCAGTGTGGACTCCAAGTCCTCTGCTGTAATTCTTACCCAAGTGTTCAAATAGACTTTAAATGAGCTGTCGACTAGATGCACTAGAACAAGGTCGAATCCTTTGACACAGCTGAAGAAGGGTCGAATCCTTTGACACAGCTGAACAAGGGTTGAATTCCATGACACAGCTGAAGAAGGGTCGAATCCTTTGACACAACTGAAGAAGGGTTGAATTCCTTGACACAGCTGAAGAAGGGTTGAATCCCTTGACACAGCTGAAGAAGGATCAAATCATTTGACACAGCTGAAGAAGGGTCCATGAACACGAAATAGAAGACTTGCTCAACTGTTCTAAACAGCCATCTTAATGAGCTGACAAACGACATATCAAGGATTCTTTGAAGGGCTTTCTCGGGCGTTTTCCTGAAGAGTTAGTCGACCGGCCTCAAACGTTCTACCGACCTACACACCACCGACTTTCTCGGACGAGACGGAAACGCAATAAGAGCTTTCCGAACACACCCGGCAACCCAAAACGACCCACCAAATCCACAAAAAAGCTATAAATGATCCTTCAAACACACCCAGCGTTATAAACGACCCCTGAAAACAACCGCTTGAGAACGTCCGCCAGAACGTCTCCAGCGAGCCTTGACGACCCTCTGAACGCCGCGAGCGAGCCTGAACGACCCTTCGAACGCCAGCAGCGAGCCAAACAGCCTCTGGAGGTCCCTGGAGAGCATAAACCACTCTGAGATAGCACCTCGCGACCCGGAACGACCCGTCGCTGACGTCGTCGTCCGTCTCCCTGTCCGACGACCTCGCCAGAGCCTCGGTCATGTCAAGACAAGGGTTACTCAAGTGCCTCTTGCTCCTCGTCATGGCAGGTAAGTGGCTTCAGCCTCTACCACTTAAACTTAGTCTGCTGGCCTTCCATCTCTGTCTCTCTCTGTCTCTGTTCTGTCTGTTTTCTCTCTCTCTCTCTCTCTCTCTCTCTCTCTCTCTCTCTCTCTCTCTCTCTCAGGGCCATAAGAAACACCTCCCCTCCCCGAGGGGTCATAATAAGAGGGCGAAGTGTGTGTTGTTGACCCTTGTGATGGCTGTTGCTGGCTCGAGGCTCCTCTCTTCATTTACACTTATTTTGGCGACAAAACGAAATTCCTCTGTGATAATTGCAGAGGGGTTGTGTGTGTGTGTGTGTGTGTGTGTGTGTGTGTGTGTGTGTGTGTGTGTGTGTGTGTGCGTAATTAAAAACAAGCAAGTAAGGTCAGTTGATAACGAGATATTAAACATTAATTTCAGAGTAGGTATTGATAGATAGATAAAGATAGATAGATAGATAGATAGAGAGAGAGAGAGAGAGAGAGAGAGAGAGAGAGAGAGAGAGAGAGAGAGAGAGAAAGAGGTGTCTACATGCCTGGTGTCGACCTACCCCTGGTCCTGGGGTCATCGCCCCCACAACCAGGTCTCAGACCAGGACTCCTTGATGAATGGCTTGGTCACCCAGATTGTTGCTTCTAGCTGCAGGCAAACCAGTGTCAACACCACTGTCTGGGTGATCATTGACTGACCTGCGGAACACCACCAGGTCCCTCTGGAGAAAGGTGGAGGGAGGGAGGAAAGAATGGAAGGACGGAAGGAAGGAAGGAAGGAAGGAGGGATGGAAGGAAGGAGGAAGGGATGAAAGGAAGGAAGAAGGCAAGGAATAAATTAAGTAGATAAATAGGAAAACCTCCCGGCCCCCGCACCTTTTAACTAACCATCGACCAGTTAACTGACTCCTGGTCTCCCGGGCCCAATCGAACCTTAACCTAAAACTGTGCATTCACCTCCTCCTCCTGGAGTGGGGAACATTTTTTTTTTCACATCTCTGAGACGGAGAAACCAAAACCAAAAATAACAAAAAAGGCACATATTGACAGGGAAGCGCTAAACTCACGGGGGTCATGCAGAAGCATAAATATGGAAGGTAAGAAGGGTTAATACGAGGCTTCTTTTTCTATTTCTTCTTCTTCTTCTTCTTCTTCTTCTTCTTCTTCTTCTTCTTCTTCTTCTTCTTCTTCTTCTTCTTCTTCTTCTTCAGTGAATTAAAATAAGAAAAAAACAGCTTTTGAAGTCTAAATATTTTTTTCCGCATTATATATTTTAATAAAAGTGAGAGTATTGTTATCGTTCTCTGCCCCTCTCCCATTTATCTTCGTCTTTTATGTAATTTGGGAGCAAAGCTGAACGGAATATTTAACAAGAGGGAGGGAGAAAGAGAGAGACAAGGAAGAGAGAGAGAGAGAGAGAGAGAGAGAGAGAGAGAGAGAGAGAGAGAGAGAGAGAGAGAGAGAGAGAGAGAGAGGGGAGAGGGAGAGTGTGTTAGAATGCCATAGAGATCACAGCAGCAAAGTTTGAAGTATAGGATTTAAATGCCCATAGGGGACCTTTAAATGGATAGTGATTAGAGATAAGCGGAACGTTAAGTGATATTGGTGTCAAGAGAAGCACAATATGTGTGGCAGGGTACGTCACAGTGTGTGACAGGGTACGTCACAGTGTGTGGCAGATACGTCGCAGTGTGTGGCAGTGTACGTCACAGTGTGTGGCAGGGTACGTCACAGTGTGTGGCAGGGTACGTCACAGTGTGTGGCAGGGTACGTCGCAGTGTGTGGTAGGGTGCGTCACAGTGTGAAGCAGGGTGCGTCACAGTGTGAGGCAGGGTGCGTCACAGTGTGTGGCAGAGTACGTCACAGTGTGTGGCAGGGTGCGTCACAGTGTGAGGCAGATACGTTGCAGTGTGTGGCAGGGTACGTCACAGTGTGTGGCAGGGTACGTCACAGTGTGTGGCAGGGTACGTCACAGTGTGTGGTAGGGTGCGTCACAGTGTGAGGCAGGGTGCGTCACAGTGTGAGGCAGGGTGCGTCACAGTGTGAGGCAGGGTGCGTCACAGTGTGAGGCAGGGTGCGTCACAGTGTGAGGCAGGGTGCGTCACAGTGTGTGGCAGGGTGCGTCACAGTGTAAGGCAGGGTGCGTCACAGTGTGTGGCAGGGTACGTCACAGTGTGTGGCAGGGTGCGTCACAGTGTGAGGCAGGGTGCGTCACAGTGTGAGGCAGGGTGCGTCACAGTGTGAGGCAGGGTGCGTCACAGTGTGAGGCAGGGTGCGTCACAGTGCGTGATAGGGTGCGTCACAGTGCGTGATAGGGTGCGTCACAGTGTTTGGTAGGGTGCGTCACAGTGTGTGGTAGGGTGCGTCACAGTGTGAGGCAGGGTGCGTTACAGTGTGAGGCAGGGTGCGTCACAGTGTGTGTGTAACTCGCTGTCACACTCAACTAGACATGGCCACACCTTTGAAAACATTAGTATGTTTACGCACTAAAGGTGTTTTCACACAGCTAAACCTATAAAATATCTATTGTGTGTGTGTGTGTGTGTGTGTGTGTGTGTTCTCACCTAATTGTGGTTGCTCCTGGCCCTGCCTCTTCACTGGTCGCTACTAGGTCCACTCTCTCCTTGCTCCGTGACCTTCATCATGCCTCTTCTTAAAGCTATGTGTGGATCCTGCCTCCACTACATCACTCTCCAGAATGCTCCACTTCCTGACAACTCTATAACTGAAGAAATACTTCCTAACATCCCTGTGACTCATCTGACTCTTCAGCTTCCAATTGTGACCCCTTGTTGCTGTGTCCCCTCTTTGAAACATTCTGCCCCTATCCACCTTGTCAGTTCCTTTCAGTATTTTATATGTCGTTATCATGTCCCCCATATTCCTCCTGTCCTCCAGTGTGTGTGTGTGTGTCCCTGTCTCTTTAAACACCCTTTATATATCACACGATTCACATCTCTATGCAAACGGTGTTTCCAGTGACATTTCTAGCCCAGCCTCACTTCATAATTTACGACGACTTCTACTCTACTGATTCTCTTGCTTTCTTCACAGACAAGTCTTTTATACTGCTGGTTATTTACAGGTAATGTGTTTTACACGCCTGGTTAAGAGATTGGAATACCAAAAGTATGTAAATTAGACTCATGTGTGGGGCTGGGATGTTTATTGAGGCGACGTTTCGCTTGGAATAGCTTTATCAAGCCTATACTGTTTTGATCGCATTTACTTATGCGAACTGGTTCATGCCTCTCGGTTAAGCCAGATCTGAGTTCAGGAGGTAGACAGTACAACGACTATATTTCCAGAGACGAGTAAGCGTTGGCAGGATCTGATGTGCACTTCTAGCAAAACCAAATGAAGCTGAATGTGTTTCTTCTACGTGAAGTAGAATTTTTTTTTTGTCCCTCCCCGGCCATCCACTCTCTCCCCGCCATCTGGCGCTGGTTGCAAGGAAAGTTTTACAAGTAGCAAGCACTATGTAGTATTGAGAAACGTGACTGGAACTTTGAAGAAGGTAGGAAGACTGCTCAACCCAGGCTGCTACAACTATTACTACTGTAACTGATTCCTTTACTACCATTACTACTACTGCTACCCTTACTACTGCTACTCCTACTGCTGCTACGACTACTACTACTACTACTACCCCACAACCAAAGCCACCACCACTACTACTACTCCCACCACCACTACTACCACCAGGTTTTCTGTTCTCTAATCCGCTGTAACAAATCCAGCTGTAGTCTGTTACAGGTAAGAGGTACAAAGAATATCATTACTTACAACCAAGAATAAATGATCATGCCGCTTATGATATTAAATTGATTTAAAAATCATTATACTTATAATATTTATTCAAGAATTTTTTTTTTCGAAATCTGTAGCTGGTAATACCGGAGGATAATTTGTAACAGGTCTGTATATTCCTGTATCGTACAGCAGGGTTATTGAGTCCAAAGAAAAGCTAATTTTTGAAGAACAAAAAAGATACAATACCGTGACTGGTACAATGCACAAATAATCCCCACATGGGAGAGAGAAACTTATAACGACGTTTCGGTCTGACTCGGACCATTAACAAAAAACTCATTTTTTAAAATTGAAAAAGTAATGAACAGAATTTTTTTTTTATGTGGCACGAAGATGCCTCCTTGTTGCACGCGCTGACCAAAATCGAAAAAAAATCATTATTACTATTTTCATGGAATGTAAAATAAAAAATGTACTCAATTGTCTCACACTGTGGGTTCACGCAATAACTCTGTCCTTCACAGTGTGTAAAAGTTCAAGGTCCTTCACGATCTTGGGCTTATTCTCGGCGTCCGGCGCTGCATGAAGATCAAAAACCTCCGTCAACGTAAAGCAGAATTATTGGTTCTCTCTTCACCCTTCCTTCATTTATTGTTTCTGTAGTGTTCTATTTTCCAGTTGTCTCCTATTTTAATGGCAGCAAACAAATGCATAGTCAAATACAAGTCGGTCCGAAATGTCGCCATGAGTTTCAGCCTCCTGTGTGCTGGTTATTTACACATAAGTCTTGTTTCAATATCAAGTGGCACTGACGGATCTTCTGATTATTGGTTCAGAGAAGCACTGATATCAGATTCAGGAAGAGCAGCATCTTCAGTGCGTGACTCTTCGCTT
Source organism: Cherax destructor (assembly GCA_009830355.1). Lineage (NCBI taxonomy): Eukaryota > Metazoa > Arthropoda > Malacostraca > Decapoda > Parastacidae > Cherax > Cherax destructor. The sequence goes on along the minus strand of WNWK01000098.1, from coordinate 783,971 downwards.
CCTGGCGGAGATTTTCGTAACGCCCCTATGAATTTTCTTGTCCATTTGGTACAGAGACCAGTGATGGGTGGAGCTGGTTGACTTCCCTCAACGTCTGGCCAATGTTACACTTCCACCAGATTTAATAAAGACCTTTTTTGGGGGGAACGGGGCTTATTGTGCCTGACTCTTGACTCTTGCTCCCCCGCAGATATTTCAAAACGTGAAGAGTCACAGTTTCCTCTACACTGATAATCATTACTTCGAATGCTTTTGAGCTCTCATTCAGGATGCCAGGCATATATGCTGCAGTCTTTGAATCCCACAAGGGCAGGCGGTTTCCACTTGCATTCGATTTCCTGCACGAGCCAGTTTAGAAGTCTAGGGGGCCATTCATTTTGGAAGTGTGGTCATATATCCCCCGCCACCCATCTTTCAGTCTGTTGAACATCCTGCCCCACTTTCTTCAGAGGGCCGTTAACAGCGTCGATGGGGAGCATCCCTTCTTTTTCTGACACATCAGCTCTCTTCCTTACAGCACTTTGACACTGTCTAAAAAGGTTACAATGACGTTGAAGGAAAGTATATGACCAGTCCTTGCCAGGCAGAGTATTATTAAATTTAAGAATGGACCTCTAGTGCCAGTAAACTTAAAGCGAAGCTGCACAAATTATCTATAGTAAAATATTGGCCAAAATCTCCTGAAGCTGCAGCATTACGGCCTGTCGCTTCCTCAGTATAAAAATAACCGGCAGAGAGGAGAGAGACAAACTTATGATGAACGTTTCGGTTCAAGTCGAACCGAAACGTTGTCAAAAACTTCTCTATCCTATGTGCGGGTTATTTGTGTATTGCTTCAGTTACGGTATAGCGCCTTTATTGTTCTTCATGGCTTCCTCTTCTGTCAGACACAACTGTCATCAACACAGCTGGTCTTCACAGTCATCAACACAGCTGGTCTTCACAGTTATTAACACAGCTGGTCTTCACAGTCATCAACACAGCTGGTCTTCACAGTCATCAACACAGCTGGTTTTCACAGTCATTAACACAGCTGGTCTTCACAGTCATCTACACAGCTTGTCTTCACAGTCATCAACACAGCTGGTCTTCACAGTCATCAACACAGCTGGTCTTCACAGTCATCAACACAGCTGATCTTCACAGTCATCAACACAGCTGGTCTTCACAGTCATCAACACAGCTGGTCTTCACAGTCATCAACACAGCTGGTCTTCATAGTCCTGCCAGGACGGATCTCCTGAAGAGTTGTCTTTGGAATTGACCATTCATCTGCAACTTTACGGATGGACATTCCATTTTCAATATCACTCAGAAATTCTTGAAGGTCCTCTTCAGAGGATCTTTTGCACCTTGCCTGAAAAAAAATAGAAAAAAATTGACTTATAAAATGAATTATTGTAAAAAAAATATATTTTACTCATTTTCCCCGGATATTTTATTATTCAACCACAGCCAAACTACTGGTCAAACAGTGTTGAAATTTGAATAGAAATTACCTTGCTATATCTTATATTGGTAGTAAAAAAATCAAGCATGTAGCTTCAATATATATATATATATATATATATATATATATATATATATATATATATATATATATATATTACATCACATCTTTCTTAAAGAAAGTGTGTAAAACTTTCCCTAATATCTCCACGGTCGTTAATTAAGATTTCATCAATCTTCGCTTCCTGGGAAATAACGAGATTATTTTTTTTAATCTCTCACTCCATTGGGTTAATTTATAAATTATTGTATAAGTTTGGTTGGCCCTCGTCTGCACTCTCTCTCTCTCTCTCTCTCTCTCTCTCTCTCTCTCTCTCTCTCTCTCTCTCTCTCTCTCTCTCTCTCTCTCTCTCTCTCTCTCTCTCTCTCTCTCTCTCTCTCTCTCTCTCAGAACTGTTCTCTTTTTCAAGTTAGGAGATTACGAGATTTTTATATGGAGAATTGTGGTAGTTATCGCATCAGTGTATTGGAGGCTGCTGGAATTGTTTGTGTTATTTTGTTGATGCTTCCAGCAATGTTAACTAGCGGCCTACTAGTAGTGCTCTTCTCCACAAGAGGTAATAGTAGTAGTAGTAGTAGTAGTAGTAATCGTAGCAGTAGAAATAATAATAATAATAATAATAATAATAATAATAACAATTAGAATAATAATAATAATAATAATAATTATAATAATAATAATAATAATAATAATAATAATAATAATAATAATAATAATAATAATAATAATAATAATAATAATAATACATATAACGTAATAGTAATAATTAATAATAATAATGAGAAAAAGAAGAAGAAAATGAAGAAGATGAAGTAGAGAAAGAAGAAAAAGAAAATTAGAAGCTGTGGCCAACTGTAAACACACTGTAGCCAGCTAGATTTACTGTGACCAGCTGTGAACACAGCCACCCACCACCTCTCTCCTTATAAACACACTAACCAGCTCCCACTCTATAAACACAGTCCAAAACACGTAGAGAGAGAGAATTATCCAGTGGGTGTATGGAGAAAAGCGGGAAGCCTTCCATGTTTTCCAGGCTGGCTGGAAGAAGGTGGAAGGCTGGAACTCTTAAGTCTGGAAAAGATGTTCGTAATTGTCTAGATGAACCAACAGGCAGCGCTAGAGGGTGTCCCAGGAACTATTGTTATGCAAATGTAACGCATCCAGCTAAGTGAGTGTGTGTGTGTGTGTGTGTGTGTGTGTGTGTGTGTGTTTGTGTGTGTGTGTGTGTGTGTGTGTGTGTGTGTGTGTGTGTGTGTGTGTGTGTGTGTAGACTTCCTTAAGGTGTTTCAAAACGATGGACCCAATTTGAAATATATAGCTTTGAAATTGGGTCTATATATTTGAAACACTGTACATACATTTCAGAGCGCGTCTTAATCTCGCGATAAGAAATTCACGTGAAAATCGAAGAACATTATCATCTTCCTCTTTCTTCTTCTTTTTCATCTTCTTCTCATTCCCGTCTTCCTCTCTCCCTCCCTCCCTCTCTTGTTCTCTCCCATCTTCCCCCTTCTCCGATATCGATCTTTGACCCTCTCTTTTATACAAGCACTTACCTTCTTCCTTGGAAACTCCTTCCCAACAGGAAGACGACAGGTCCTTCTTTCCCAACAGGAAGACGACAGGTCCTTCCTTCCCAACAGGAAGACGAGAGGTCCTTCCTTCCCAACAGGAAGACGAGAGGTCCTTCCTTCCCAACAGGAAGACGACAGGTCCTTCCTTCCCAACAGAAACACAATAGGTAATTCCTTCCCAACAGAAACACAACAAATTCTTCCTTCCCAACAGAAACACAGTAGGTTATCCCTTTCCAACAGGTGCCTTTTCCTTCCCAATATTTCAACAACATTTTCCTTTGCGATCCCCGCGGCATCTTACTTGAAGAAATGTAACATAGCTCATAGTGAGGGCATTCGACTCACAACAGCAAGGTCCTGGATTCGATTCCCTGCCACGAAGAAAGTTATACGCATTTTACCTTACTCACCTGCTGCCCCTGCTCACTTTGTAGTATATGCAGGTACCTGAGCATTTTAACCCAGTGTTATGGGTCGGATTCAGGAAAAAATGTGTTAGGAAATTCCAGTATCTGCTGGAATGTCGTATTCTGTGTAAGACAACACTCCAGTTCTGTGTAAGAAACTCCAGTGTTGCTGGAATGTCGTATTCTGTGTAAGACAACACTCCAGTTCTGTGTAAGAAACTCCAGTGTTGCTGGAATGTCGTATTCTGTGTAAGACAACACTCCAGTTCTGTGTAAGAAACTCCAGTGTTGCTGGAATGTCGTATTCTGTGTAAGACAACACTCCAGTTCTGTGTAAGAAACTCCAGTGTTGCTGGAATGTCGTATTCTGTGTAAGACAACACTCCAGTTCTGTGTAAGAAACTCCAGTGTTGTTAGAATGTCTTATTCGGTATAAGAAAAGACTCCTGTCCTGTTGAAAGTCTTCAAGTTGTTGATCAAACGGGATCTGTGTTCCTAATGTTATTTAAAAAATCTAATTCTACGTGAGACTCATGTCGCCTCCTTCACAGGCAGGTGTCTTCGGGGAAAGGAGGAGGAGGAGGAGAAGAAGGAAGAGAAGGAGGAGGAGGAATAGGAAGAGAAGGAGGAGGAAGAGGAGGAGGAGGAGGAGGAGGAGGAGGAGGATCGAAGCCTGTGTGCTGCGTTGTGGGTGCGACAATGCATCATGGTGTGAGCCACGGCTCTTACTGGTGTCAGTAATATGGCTGCTGGTTACCGTAACTCAGGACGCTGTGTTCGCTACTCCCTCTCTTACTCACCCGTTTCACACTTATTCTTTTATCCTGTTCTCTCCCTTCCCCTCTTGCATCTGAAGTTTCCCTAACCTTGATCCTCGTTTCCCTCTTTCCCCTCTTCTTTGCTCCTTGTTTTCGTTTAATTTATATTTTCAATTTGTCCCCCTCCTGCTCCTCCCTTTCTCCATTTCCTCCTCTTTCGCCTTTTCTCTTTCCCTTTCTTTGCCATCCCTTCATTAGATCTTTCTCTATCCTCCCCTTCCACACCTCCATTCTCACCCTTGGGTGTCCACACTGATACAGTGACCTGGACAACACTACCCTCACTGGTGTCACACTCACCCTCGGGTGTCCACACTGAGACAGTGACCTGGACAACACTACCCTCACTGGTGTCACACTCACCCTTGGGTGTCCACACTGATACAGTGACCTGGACAACACTACCCTCTCTGGTGTCACACTCACCCTCGGGTGTCCACACTGAGACAGTGACCTGGACAACACTACCCTCACTGGTGTCACACTCACCCTTGGGTGTCCACACTGATACAGTGACCTGGACAACACTACCCTCACTGGTGTCACACTCACCCTCGGGTGTCCACACTGAGACAGTGACCTGGACAACACTACCCTCACTGGTGTCACACTCACCCTTGGGTGTCCACACTGAGACAGTGACCTGGACAACACTTCCCTCACTGGTGTCACACTCACCCTCGGGTGTCCACACTAAGACAGTGACCTGGACAACACTACCCTCACTGGGGTCACAGCATCAGGCCGTGACGATCGTGCCTCACATCCCTCTCGCCCTCTCGGGTGTACATCCTCCTTAACCTTTTTTTCTCGTTATAGCTTTTCGGGAAAGCGAACAGGATGCGATCCCCTCCAGTATCTATACGTCTTTCCTCCCGGTATCAAATTCAGGAGGGCTAATAACTGGAAATAACCATATATTTTTTTGTTCATTTTATAGGAACTTGTAAACAGCAACGCGCTTCGTTCATTCTATTTCTGCAGGGCGTTCGCATATATTTTTTAATTTCGATAAAAGGGCATGCATGATTTTCGCTATTAATATGCCTTATGCATTTTTTAAACCCTGGATAATAGGGCCATTAATCTCTAAAAAGATTTCAGGGGTCAGGTTAGGTTATGTTACGTTAGGTTACGTTAGGTTACGCTAGGTTACGTTACGTTGCTTCCTGACACGGATTTTAGTTATATGATGACCCGCCACTGGAGCTTTTCGCCATCTGACCGAAGCCTTCCGCTGGCTTCTTCAGGACAAACTCAGTTTTTCATAGGGGAAAAAAAAAGGAGAATCGTAACACTGGCGCTAAAATTCGTGGGTAGGCAGTAAACCCCTACGGGAGGTAATCAGGTTTGATAGGCGGAATTGGAGAGAACCTCTAATTCCTCGGATCGAGAGCCCTTCACCAAGGAGCAGATAACGTTACTGTAATAACAGGCGAGTGGGGGGGAGTGATCTCTTGCAATATTGCCCCAGGATCTCTGTTGGAACAACAGACAACAGAGAGAGAGAGAGAAAGAAATCAACAACAGCTTTCTGTAAGCACCATCTACTGTTATCGAATCGGGGATTGCCGTGAGTGAGAACCGGGGGACTGCTGTGAGTGAGAACCGGGGGACTGCCGTGAGTGAGAACCGGGGGACTGCCGTGAGTGAGAACCGGGAGACTGCCGTGAGTGAGAAACGGGGGACTGCCGTGAGAACCAGGGGACTGCCGTGAGTGAGAACCGGAGAACTGCCGTGAGAACCGGGGGGACTGTCATGAGTGAGAACACGTGACTGTCGTGAGTGAGAACCGGGGGACTGCTGTGAGTGAGAACCGGGGGACTGCCGTGAATGAGAACCGGGGGACTGCCGTGAGTGAGAAGCGGGGGACTGCCGTGAGTGAGAAGCGGGGGACTGCCGTGAGTGAGAAGCGGGGGACTGCCGTGAGTGAGAAGCGGGGGACTGCCGTGAGTGAGAACCGGAGAACTGCCGTGAGTGAGAACCCGGGACTTCCGGTAATTGACAAAGATGACGCATTTTATCACCTCTTTGGTTTCAAGTTTACTGTATAGCTTATTTTCTGATGTATATTGTACTACAGCGAATTGTATAGTGTTGTAGCATATTGTATCACGCTGTATGATATTGTATAATGCTATATATGGTGCTGAATGCTGTTATAGTGAAGTGCCTCGCGCTATAACGAACTGTGTCGCGATATATGGAACTTTGTCACTCTACACCGAACTGCAGCGCCCCTTAATGTATTTCTCGGAATATTGCATTTCATAGCCCTGCATTTCGTTCTGTTGTCTTGCAACGCACGAATTTTCAATTTGCAACGCACGCACTCTCGTCGAATCTTGCTGCATCACACACACACACACACACACACACACACACACACACACACACACACAACATACATTCCATGCATTGAATACAACATTCAACAAACCTTTCGTGCAGTGAGGCAGCCTAAGCACTTAGCCAGGAGGTGAGGTGAGGTGAGGTGAGGTGAGGTAAGGTGAGGTGAGGTGAGGTGAGGTGAAGGCACCTCTGTAAGATGCACATGGCTGGCTGGAGAGCTTGTCTAAGTAGGTACACCACTTTCCACTGTGTGTATACTTGATAAACACTAAAGCTTACTGCATAATGAGAAGGTTGCATTTGTGTCTGGGTGATGTCCGTCTGTTTCTCTCTCTCTCTCTCTCCTTTCTCTCTTCATCTCTCTCACTTTGCACTCCACACAATTTTTTTGTCTTTGATACACTCAGACACGAAGAACTATTTCAGATGCAAAATAGGTGAGAGCCGAAACAATGGGTTGAAACTTGGAGGCAGAAGAAGCAACATAAACGTATGTAAAGTTTTTTCAAACAGAATTACAACAGAATGGAACAAGCAACCCGCTGAAGCTGTGACTGTAATGATAATGCAACCATTTAAGACTCGGATGGACACTTTGCAAGCGGATGTTTCGGTTGCATGTTGCGCTGGGGAGAAAGTAAATAAACGGTTCCTTGATATTTCTTCACCAGCTGCAAGACGGTTGTCACCTGCCAACCCAGATAAGTAGAGTAGTTCTATTTGAAGTGGAAGGCTGAGGTAGTTGGGGTTGAAGTGGAAGGCTGAGGTAGTTGGGGTTGAAGTGGAAGGCTGAGGTAGTTGGGGTTGAAGTGGAAGGCTGAGGTAGGTCACAGCCAACATTAAATTCTAATTAGAACGATTATATTTTTATCATATGTCCTCAGCGGATAGAGCATTACTCGGGTATAACAGATGAAGACAGTTACTAGAAGTATACCTCTCTAGGTATGAGCACAGGTGTATGTTGCGGTGACAGGACACCTGCGTCCCTGGACAACTGCGTCCCGGTCAAATGCGTCCCGGACATTTGTGTCCCAATTTATGTATATTTTATTCTAGATCTGATTTTATTTGTTTTTATATATTAGTGTCTTCAACATTTTTATTCATTAAGAAAAGGGACAGTCTTCCGTCCTCTCCCCTTTTTTACTGCCGGTTTCACAACTAGCGTCTTCACACTGAGATCCTCCTTACACTAGGATCCTCACACTGGGATACTCTTTACACTGGGATCCTCACACTGGGATCCTCACACTGGGATCCTCACACTGAGATCCTCCTTGCACTGGGATCCTCACACTTGGATACTTCTTACACTAGGATCCTCACACTGGGATACTTCTTACACTGGGATCCTCACACTAGGATCCTCACACTTGGATCCTCCTTATACTGGGATCCTCACACTGGGATACTTCTTACACTGGAATCCTCACACTGGGATACTTCTTACACTAGGATCCTCACACTGGGATACTCCTTACACTGGGATCCTCACACTTGGATCCTCCTTATACTGGGATCCTCACACTGGGATACTCCTTACACTGGGATCCTCACACTGGGATCCTCCTTATACTGGGATCCTCACACTGGGATACTTCTTACACTGGAATCCTCACACTGGGATCCTCCTTACACTGGAATCCTCACACTGGGATCCTCCTTACACTGGGATCCTCACACGGGGATCCTCCTTACACTGGGATCCTCACACTGAGATCCTCCTTACACTGGGATCCTCACACTGAGATCCTCCTTACACTGGGATCCTCACACGGGGATCCTCCTTACACTGCGATCCTCACACTGGGATCCTCCTTATACTGGGATCCTCACACTGAGATCCTCCTTACACTGGGATCCTCACACTGAGATCCTCCTTACACTGGAATCCTCACACTGGGATCCTCCTTACACTGGGATCCTCACACTGGGATCCTCCTTACACTGGGATCCTCACACTGGGATCCTCCTTACACTGGGATCCTCACACTGAGATCCTCCTTACACTGGGATCCTCACACTGAGATCCTCCTTACACTGCGATCCTCACACTGAGATCCTCCTTACACTGGGATCCTCACACTGGGATACCCCATACACTGGGATCCTCACACTGGGATCCTCACACTGGGATCCTCACACTGGGATACCCCATACACTGGGATCCTCACACTGGGATCCTCACACTGGGATCCTCACACTGGGATACTCACACTGGGATGCTCCTTACACTGGGATCCTAATATTCAAAGTTCGGTTTCGTATATATTTACAAAATGTAAGTTTCCTTGTCTGATTAATTTGCAAACCTGTCGACACACACACACACACACACACACACACACACACACACACACACACACACACACACACACACACACACACACACACACACACACCAGCTACTTTTACATTGTCGTATTCCCGTCTTTACCAGGAGCGGCGTGGCTGAGCTGGCATTTCTAACACTGTTTCTGTCACTTCAAGACCTGGCTTTCTGCTGAGTACCAGAGAGAGAGAGAGAGAGAGAGAGAGAGAGAGAGAGAGAGAGAGAGAGAGAGAGACAGACAGACAGACAGACAGACAGACAGACAGACAGAGAGACATTACCTCATGCCCAGTTAACTCTCTCTCTTCTCTTCCCTTGCCTTTCCTTTCTCCTCTCATTTCTCACTTCTCCCTCTCTTCCCGATCCCTCTTGTACTCAACCCTTTCACCCACGACCCTCTCTCTTTTTCCCTCACTTCACCTCCCACTCAAAGAAACAAGCTTAATTCTTTAAGATAGCAATAAGAGAGCTGACATTAAAGTCAGTATGTGGAAAATTGGATTGTAAAGACCACTAAAACCTTCATTCCAAGCGGTTTGTTTTCCTTAATGTTTCAAGGAGTCATCCAGACTTCAAACGTGTTATTATTGGACTTGATACGCGCAAAAAAAGGGGGCAATTTTTAATTTAAGCAGATTTTGTTCGGTGGGTAGCAGAAGTGAGGTGGGCAGGGGGATATAGGAGGAGGGGGTTGAGGATCTGGAGGTGAGGAAATGGAGAGGAAGAAGGAGGAGGAATATGTATATATATATATATATATATATATATATATATATATATATATATATATATATATATATATATATATATATATATATATATATATATATATATATATATATTTATATGCATGTATTTATGTATGTATATATGGCCACTTTATTAGGTACACCATTCTAGTACCGAGTACGGCCCTCGTGTGCCTTAAGAGCAGCTTGAATTCTTCGTGGCATGGATTCAACAGGGTGCTGGAAACATTCCTTTGGGATCCTGGTCCATGTTGACATGATAGCATCACACAGTTGCTGCAGATTTGTCGGCTGCACATGCACGCTGCGAATCTCCCGTTCCACCACATCCCAAAAGTTTACATCAAATTGTGACCCTATCTTCTGCATGTAGTCAGATCATCCGACATTTTTTCTCCAAGTTTCAATTGTCCAGTTTTGGTAAGCCTGTGCCCTCTGTAGCCTCAGGTTCCTGTTATTAGCTGATAGGAGTGGAACCCTGTATGACCTGCTGCTGTACCCATCACCTTTAAGGTTCGATGTTTTGTACATTCAGAGATGCTCTTCTGCATAACACTATTGTAACACATGGGTATTTGAGTTACTGTCGCCTTCCTGTAAGCTTGAACCAGTCTAGCAATTCACCTCTAACCTTTCTCATTATCAAGGTGCTTTCGCCCACAGAAGTGATGCTCACTGGATGTTCTGTATTTTTCACTCCATTCTCTGTAAACTAGATATTGTTGTGAAAATCCCAGATCAGCGGTTTCTGAGATACACAAACCAGCCCGTCTGTTTGGCACCAGCAATCATTACACACTCAAAGTCACTTAGATCACATTTCTTCCTCATTCTGATGTTCGGTCTGAACAACAACTAAATATCTTGACCATGTTTACATGCTTTTAGACAATGAGGTGCTGCCACGAGATTGGTTGATTAGATATTTGCATTAACGAGCAGGTGTACAGGTGTACCTAATAAAGTAGCGACTGAGTGTGTGTGTGTGTATACTCAACTAGTTGTACTCACCTAGTTGTGGTTGCAGGGGTCGAGTCACAGCTCTTTGCCCCGTCTCTTCACTGTCGCTACTTAGGTCACTCTTCCTGCTCCACGAGCTTTATCATACCTCCTCTTAAGCTTTATCATACCTCTTGCGCGCGCGCATGTGTGTGTGTGTGTATACTCACCTAGTTGTACTCACCTAGTTGTGGTTGCAGGGGTCGAGTTTTAGCTCCTGGCCCCGCCTCTTCACTGGCCGCTACTGGGTCACTCTCCCTGCGTCATCATGTGCTTTATCATACCTCTTCTTAAAGCTATGAATGGAACCTGCCTCCACTTCATCGCTTCCCAAACTATTCCACTTCCCGACCACTCTGTGACTGAAGAAATACTTCCTAACATGTGTGTGTGTGTGTGTGTGTGCGTTTGCGTGTCGTGAATGACCTCATTGAGGATCCAAAAAGCTAACTTTAGATTTGCCATACGAGCATTCACTGCAAAAATAATTCAGTTCATGTGAACCACTGGTGATATGCTCGGAGTTATGCTTTCCCCCAGATCTTTCTTCTTGAGTGAGGCAGACAACTATTACTACTTCCCGAGCGTGTACTCAGTTCTCGGTTTTGTTGCCCTATCTCCAATTTCCATAACCTTGCGAGTACAGAGGTTAAACTCCAGAAGCCACTTATCTGACTATTCTTGCAATTTGAGTACATAACTTTGTAACTCTTGTTTGCTTTAATTTACCCTTATTAATTCAGTATTATTTTCAAAGAGGGATACCCAGTCAGCTCTTATAAAGTTATTCAATACAGTGCCAGTTTTTTTTGTAAATACGACTGAAAAGGTGCATTCAAAATTGAATAACAAATGCTATGAAGGCCTTTTATGTGTTTTTCAATTATAGAGAATTTTTTAAAAAAATCACTCTGTATAGAGGACCATTATAAGAGAATTTATTGTTTCACCTGGTTTTCTCTCTCCTGGAATGCCATTCACATCTATATACATACTAACATACATACATATCTATCTATCCCTCTATCTATCTCTTTCATTTAAAATTAAGTCCTTTCTAAAAATTTCTCTTATGCGTTTAAAGATATTGTATATATTTTTTTTCATTTATATTAATGTAAAAATATAACGATGTGTTCTTTGGGCTGTTCTTGGAGGCGTGGTTGAAATGATAAGGCTTCGGAGGCTTCTTACTTTATTTGTAATAAAGGTGCGAGTAACAGGTGCGATGTCTGGCCATGGCCAGGCCATGGGCCTTGCGGAAGGGAGAGGTAGGCCTGTTGTCTGAGTGTCTGGCGCCAAGTGAGAGTGCCAGGCGGGTCTGTAGACGTGGGCACGCCTACCAGGCTTGCTCCTCTGGCGGAATACTATGGAAACTAGCATGGCACGAAATATGAACTCAGCTGGCAGACAGCATGGCTGTCTATGCAGACAGTCAGGCTGTCTACAAAAATTAATAATTTTTGTACCAAAAGAACCTTAGAAAACTTACCTAACCTTATTATAACAAGCGCAATTTAATTTAGCCTAATCCATCTAAACATATTTTAGATAAGTTTACAATAATTTAATAATAAACAAACACAATGATATATATATTTTTTTCCTTTAATTCAGAATGATTTTGCATAGAAATTTTCGCTTGCCTTATTCGGCAAGAGCGTTGCTGTTTAGGAAAAATCGTAAGTTTTACTTATTCGGCAAAGACATTATATATATATATATATATATATATATATATATATATATATATATATATATATATATATATATTATATATATATATATATTATATATATTTTTTTTTTTTTTTTCAACAAGTGCCGTCTCGCACCGAGGCAGGGTGACACAAAAAGAAAGAAAATCCCCAAAAGAAAATACTTTCATCATCATTCAACACTTTCACCACTCATACATAATCACTGCTTTGCAGAGGAACTCAGATACGACAGCTGAGAATTGCCCCTCCCAGCTGTCACTATCTCAGACCCATCCTTTAAAGTGCAGGCATTGTACTTCCCATTTCCAGAACTCAAGTCCAACTAAATCAATTAACTGGTTTTCCTGAATCTCTTCACAAAATGTTACCCTGCTCACACTCCAACAGATCGTCATGTCCCAAAACCATTCGTCTCCATTCACTCCTATCTAACACGCTCACACATGCTTGCTGGAAGTCCAAGCCCTCGCCCACAAAACCTCCTTTACCCTTCCCTCCAACCTTTTCTAGGACGACCCCTACCCCGCCTTCCTTCCCTACAGATTTATACGCTCTCCAAGTCAATCTACTTTGATCCATTCTCTCTAAATGACCAAACCACCTCAACAACCCCTCTTCAGCCCTCTGACAAATACTTTTAGTAACTCCACACCTTCTCCTAATTTCCACATTCCGAATTTTCTGCATAATATTTACACCACACATTGCCCTTAGACAGGACATCTCCACTGCCTCCAGCCTCCTCCTCGCTGCAGCATTTGCAACCCATGCTTCACACCCATATAAGAGTGTTGGTACCACTATACTTTCGTACATTCCCCTCTTTGCCTCCATGGATAACGTTTTTTGTCTCCACAGATACCTCAACGCACCACTCACCTTTTTTCCTTCATCAATTTTATGGTTAACCTCATCCTTCATAAACCCATCCGCTGACACGTCAACTCCCAAATATCTGAAAACATTTACTTCTTCCATAATCCCTCTCTCCAATGTGATATCCAATTTTTCTTTATTTAAATCGTTTGATACCCTCATCACCTTACTCTTATCTATGTTCACTTTCAACTTTCTACCTTTACACACCCTCCCAAACTCGTCCACTAACCTTGCAACTTTTCTTTAGAATCTCCCATAAGCACAGTATCATCAGCAAAAAGTAACTGTGTCAACTCCCATTTTGCATTTAATTCTCCATAATTTAATCCCACCCTCTCCCAACATATATATATATATATATATATATATATATATATATATATATATATATATATATATATATATATATATATATATATATATTCTTAATATTTGTCTTCTTTGTTTCCTCTCATGATTACACTCTGCATATTCCTTCCCATCAGCTTTCCATCCGTATGACAAACCGTGCAATCACCTGTAGCTATCGCCTTCAATTTTTCCCAGGCATCGTGTATTTGCCCTACCCTGAATGGACCCATCAATATCCACGGTAACTTGTCTCTCCCTCTTCCGACACAATTCTTTTCGCGTAAATTCTGTCACAGCTTTTTTTCTCTCTCTCTTTCGTTTCCTTACGGTTCTGTGCTTCCGCAGGGTCCTGCTCGTTTTTCAAAGCATTGTTTATCATGGTGTAACTTTGCCAGGTCAAAGATGGATGATGAACGTGCGTTTAACTTGTTCTTTATAAATGTGTTTGTAAGACTGTATCAGAGTATACACATAAGAATATACCTGAAACTATAAACAGAAGAATACAACTGGGAGGATTTCCAGAATATATCAGAGAGTATATTTAAGGATATACGTGAAAATATACACAGAAGATATACGTGAGAGTATGTGCAGAAGAGTATATCTGGGAATAGGCAGAAGAGACACAAGCCTCGTACCTTCATTAGGAAAGAAACTTGAAGAAACTTGAAGAGAAAGTCTCAAAAAAGACTTAATCTATTTTTCATTGGGAGACAGAGACTACAAGTATGTTTCAATCAGACTTTGAAGACGTATTTAAGTGTCTACAATCCTTCAAGTCACTACCAAACGAATGAGTGTTTAGAATCCTCCAAGCCATTACCTCACGAACGAGTGTTTGGAATCCTCCAAGTCACTACCACACGAAGAAGTATTTGAAATCCTTCAAGATACTCCCACAAGAAATCCTCTAAGACACTCCCACAAGAAATCCTCTAAGACACTCCCAAACCACCTTAGCTCCACGTGTGTTTGGGGATTGCAATTTCCGCTGCAGGAGAGGCCAGAGGAGAGGGAGGACCAGGTGTTCATCTCACCTGTAATTAACATCATCAGTAGCATCTGGTTCTCGGCCCAAAGTGACACCTTTTTTTCGGAAGCGGTCTAAAGAGAGAGGCGGTCTCTTGTGAGTTTCCATTAACGAATGATCTCCTAAATTATGCCTCTAGTGAATGGCCTTTCCTGGGTTTGTCTTTTTTTACCCGCAAAGACCTGGTTTACGTACGAAAGTTTTTAGTCATTAATTACGGCACTCATTACCTGAGCCCGGGTGCTTCATCGGAGGATGGATGGCAGCTGCCGGCCATGGCAGGCTGCTTCCCACCAAAAAATCCATTACCCCATTTAATTTTACCGCCAAAAATCCATTACCCGATTTAATTTCCCCCCAGCCCCAAAATATATATCAGATGTTTTCAACCTCCAACCAAAATCCTTCGGCTGTTTTGAATATTCCCCAAAAAACATTCAGCTGTTTTTTAATCCCCCCCTCCACACACACACATCTCCCCCCCCCCTCCGTCAAAATCCAGGAGAAATTCTTGAAGTGTATTGCGCCTACAGCGAAAATCTTTGCGGTTGCAGTCCAAGAAAAAGGCCGCATTCTCTGAGGTAACTGGAGAGGAGAAACACATTTATTCTTCCCTTTCCCGCACTCTTGACTCCTTCCCCTCCCCCCAAAAAAAAAAAGTAAAAAAAAAAAAAGTCCAGGATATTAATGATGGAATATTATTTTTCACTCCATCTTTCAAATTAAACTATATATCATCCGCAAAACCAGGAAAACCACGATTTGTTAAACTCTTTTTAAGAGTTCAGAACGGGGTGGGTGGGAAATAAACATAACAAACATGGCAGCCAGAGGCTCCAGTGCCAGCAAAATGAACATAAACAAATTCCTTAAGGCGGTGTTTAATGCTGAACTGGTTCAGGCAGGGTGATGAGAGCCCGCCTTTTGTGGCCTCTTTTTTGCACCAAACTTTTTGAGTTTCTTCTCATCAGTGGAGAAAATTTGTGGCAACATTGCGAGGGTAGAATTAAAGACGGTGGTGGAGCCAACTCCAGTACTGAATGTCTCAGCAGAGAGAGAGAGAGAGAGAGAGAGAGAGAGAGGAGAGAGAGAGAGAGAGAGAGAGAGAGAGAGAGAGAGAAAGAATGAGGGAGTATATAACTGAGTGACAGAGTGATGTGTTGAGACACTCACTGCTTCCCACGGGGTGGACAGTTAAATCTGTTGATTCTCTACCTTCCAAACACTGCCGTTATGTGTATTTCAGGGAGTTTTTTAGGGTATTTTTTTATGTACCAAGAAATACTCATGTACCAAGAAATACTCATGTACCAAGAAATACGTATGTACCAAGAAATACTCATGTACCAAGAAATACTCATGTACCAAGAAATACTCATGTACCAAGAAATACTCATGTACCAAGGAATATTCATTTCTACTCTTGTATCAATGAAAACTCGCATGTATTAGAAAATATAATCGTGTATTAAAGAATATCGTCGCGTCTTAAAGAATATTGTCTTGTATTAGACGATATTCTCTTGTGTTAGGGAGTATTCTCGTGTATTATGGAATATTTTCTTAACTTTTATACTACAAGTCAACAATATTTTAACCTTCTGCTAATTCCCGTTCATATTTCCACCTATTTTTTTTAGTTATTGTTAGGTTTTAAGTCTCTCTCAATTCTTCTTCTTTCCAGCTATTAACCTCTCCGTCTGTGTCTCCTTCAGCGGACACGATGGTGGTGATGGTGGTGGTGGAGGGAAAGGTGAGGATAGACCCCAGGAGAAACGACGTGGAGGAGCCCATCTCCGTGCCCGAGGGCTCGCCCACCCCTGCCCCGGACCCGTATTTCGCCTCTGACTCCCCCAGGGAGGTGATGGCAGCCGTGGGCAGCCCAGCACTCATACCCTGCAAGCCCCGAAGCCTGGGCTCCAAGTCGGTGAGTGTCTAGCTGTCAGCAAGGAGTGTTCCTCGTCTGTGGTCATGTTGCGTGTTTTAATATCACCTGTTTCTTTTCTTACTGATACTCAGATTACCTTAGGATCATATTTTTAATGATAGTGGTACAGTGTACACCGTTTTTCAATGGGTGTTCCAGCCTGGGGAACACTATCATAGTGGAACTGACCATTTCATGACGAGGTCTCTATCATAAATAGCCGAGGAAATGTATCCCTGTCTTCCATAAGCTGGGATCCCTCTACTCCAACGCAAAAGGAATGTACAGAGTGTGACATAAGGTTCTAATGCGGTAATACTATCTTTGAAGACTTGAAGTCAATACAAAAAGATATTCAAAAGTTCTCGCATGGAAACTGATCTTACAGATTCTTCAATGAAAGTGGCAAATTGGCGCCTTCCCAGACCAGTCTGAAGAGGTATTCTCTAGTTATCTCAGAGCCCAATATTCAAAAATACAGTATTTGTATTTTTGTATGGTTTCACTGGGATATTCACTTGAGAAGTGATCCCCAGACGTGTGCCCACCAGCAAGGGTATAGTTGTTCAACTAGGCTGAATGGCTATACCCACAGAAGTTGCATCCCAGAAGTTGTATTTTCAAATTATGGGCATTGAAAGTTTGAAGCCAATCGGATGAGGCTTTTGCAAATTATCTCATACATACAATATGCATATAGCAAACTGACACCTACATAACTCAGAATCAATGCGAACCATTTTCTGAGTCGGCTACTGAAGAGAGATTCTTCAGAAACTGATTTGATTAATGAAATTAGCAAATTGAAACTTACACAACCTAAAAATAAAGGCGAACCTTCCAATGGGGAAAATACACCAACGCCAAGGAAGTTTGAAGCCGACCAGAAGATGAATTCTTGAGTTATCTCACAGAACCCAACAAGTCCAAGTTTATTAACTGTTAGTGAATGTCTAACTTGAAGCTACACAATCTGAACCCAGATTATTATTATTATAATCAAAAGAAGCGCTAAACCACAAGGGTTATACAGCATCTGAACCCAGAGAGCATCATCTCTTTGATAACAAACGTCAACCATTAAAGACCGAAGCAATTCAGGAAAGGTATACTCAAACTATTTTACGGAAAAACCAGACAATTTTAAAAAAATGGCAAACTGGCACCTACACACTCCAAGGCCAGTGAAAATAGTATGGTGACAAGACGTGGAAAAGACATTTATGTGCACTTCAGGACATTTATTAGAGGAAACGTTTCGCCCCGAGTGACTTCTTTAGTCCTAATACAAAAATAACTCACGAAATCGTAATAACAAAATTGTAAACAATCCACGGTACGGGTGGGGCTCGAACTTGCCATGAGTTCGAGCCCTACCTGTACCGCGGTTTCTAATACAAGGTAACTAAGAACGACTATATATATATATATATATATATAGTGGCAGGATAGTAGTAGTAGTAGTAGTAGTAGTAGTAGTAGTAGTAGTAGTAGTAGTAGTAGGAGTAGGAGTACAACTGTAGTGAGATGGGATGGGTTTGAAAAGGACTTGATAAGTTGATTAGCAATTTATAGTGTAACTTCCGGGTTTTTTTATGGATAGTGTTACTTAGAGCAACACCATCACCGGTAAGACATACCGGTAATGAATGTTTCTAAAACCGGCCAGTAGAGGCTTTCTCAATGTATCACCCAGAAACCAAATTCGGGAATGGTCTATGCGGAATTGACCACAAGGCGCCTGGCGATGTTAGTAGTTGTAATAATGTTAATAGAATTACCTACAATATGTTAGGTAAAAGGACACATATACAACTAATGAGACACTTTATTTTGACAACGTGTCTCATTAGTTGTGTATGTGTCCATTTTACCTAACATGTTAACGGTTACATGAACCTTTTCCTAGGTACAGTACACAAGTGTAGAAAATTTGAAGCCAATCGGATGACGCGTTCTCAGTTTGCAAACGAAAACCCTGGGAGGAAGAAAAGATCAGAAAGCCACTTAAAGGCACCTCTTCAGGGGTACCTAAAAGAAGAAAGTTTTCTATTGATTACTACTTGAGTCAACCCTCCCAGGCTCTCCGCCAGGGAGGTACTCACTACCCTCCGCCAGGGAGATACTCATTACCCTCCGCCAGGGAGATACTCATTACCCTCCGCCAGGGAGGTACTCACTACCCTCCGCCAGGGAGATACTCACTACCCTCCGCCAGGGAGGTACTCATTACCCTCCGCCAGGGAGATACTCATTACCCTCCGCCAGGGAGGTACTCACTACCCTCCGCCAGGGAGATACTCACTACCCTCCGCCAGGGAGGTACTCATTACCCTCCGCCAGGGAGGTACTCACTACCCTCCGCCAGGGAGATACTCACTACCCTCCGCCAGGGAGGTACTCATTACCCTCCGCCAGGGAGGTACTCACTACCCTCCGCCAGGGAGGACCTCACTTCCCTCCGCCAGGGAGGATCTCACTACCCTCCGCCAGGGAGGTACTACCCTCCGCCAGGGAGGTCCTCACTACCCTCCATCTACCACCCAGAATATTTTTCTTTGATATCTTTTTTGCTTTTCTGGAAACTTAAGACTTGGTGAGGGTGCATAGCCTTCTCCCAGAGGATCTTAGCCACGGGAGGCAGGGAAGGGAGCTTAATAAGGGTGCGTACCCTTCTCCCAGAGGATCTTAGCCACGGGAGGCAGGGAAGGGAGCTTAATAAGGGTGCGTATCCTTCTCCCAGAGGATCTTAGCCACGGGAGGCAGGGAAGGGAGCTTAATAAGGGTGCGTACCCTTCTCCCAGAGGATCTTACCCACGGGAGGCAGGGAAGGGAGCTTAATAAGGGTGCGTACCCTTCTCCCAGAGGATCTTAGCCACGGGAGGCAGGGAAGGGAGCTTAATAAGGGTGCGTACCCTTCTCCCAGAGGATCTTAGCCACGGGAGGCAGGGAAGGGAGCTTAATAAGGGTGCGTACCCTATTCCCACAAGAGTGTAAGACACGGAAGGCAGGAAAGGGAGCTTGATAAGGGTGCGTACCTTACTCCCACAAGAGTGTAAGACACGGAAGGCAGGGAAGGCAGGGAAGGCATCTTGTTCTCTTTTCATAATCTCACTCAGGTGACCGGAAAGCGTTTTTTTTTTTTACTCTCTAAGTATTCCAGATTCTTTCTGCCGGTGTATATTGCCTGCCCTCTGCTGCCCTCTGCTGCCCTCTGCTGCCCTCTGCTGCCCTCTGCTGCCCTCTGGCGTCCCACCGCGCAAGACCAGCAAGTTTTTCAAGTCCACAGAAAACGGAATTAAGGTCATTGGAAGAAGCCGGAAAATACCCAGAAAGATGATGGAAATTATTATAATTATTTTATTATTATTATTATTATTATTATTGTTTTTATTATTATTATTGTTATTGTTTTTATTATTATTATTATTATTATTATTATTTTTATTATTATTATTATTATTATTATTATTCACTGAGAAGCGCCAAGAATGTAAGGGTAATACAGCGCCTGGGAAATGGGAGGCATCTGATCCAATTACCTAGATTAAGACCTCTCCCCCATCATCAAGACACCCCATGAGGGGGAAGATGATGGGGAGAAATGCGAAAAAAATATTGAGAAACTGGGAATGATGGAAAGAAAACTGAATAATGATTCTGGAACAATAGAACTAACCAACAGAGTAACAGTTACTACACATAATATAACTAACTATATATATATATATATATATATATATATATATATATATATATATATATATATATATATATATATATATATATATATTTGGTCAGTAAGTTCCTAACTTTTGGGATAATTGTTATGTTTAAGCTGACAAATAAAGCTGGACTTTATCATTGCATGGGAATTACTCAGGTATGCAATGTGTGCCGTCACGGGGCAATTAATTACAAGAGGGCAACCAGCGGTAAATGACCGATAATGGCCTGACCTGTCACGGGAGGTCATCTGGGTGTTTGATCAGGCAGTTATCCCTGGCAGCGTGACCTGATGGTGTGAGGGAAGGGAGGCGGGTCACTCTTGGTGGTAGGGGAGGGAAGGAGGGAGAGGTCATTCTTGTTAGGGGAGGGAGAGGTCACTCTTTGTGTTAGGGGAGGGAAGGAGGGAGAGGTCACTCTTGGTGTTAGTGGAGGGAGGAAGTCACTCTTGGTGTTAGTGAAGGGAGGGAAGGAGTGAGGTCACTCTCTTTGTTAGTGAAGGAAGGGAAGGAGGGAGGAGGTCACTCTCTGTGTTAGTGAAGGGAGGGAAGGAGGGAGGAGGTCACTCTCTGTGTTAGTGAAGGGAGGGAAGGAGGGAGGAGGTCACTCTCTGTGTTAGTGAAGGGAGGGAAGGAGTGAGGAGGTCACTCTCTATGTTAGTGAAGGGAGGGAAGGAGGGAGGAGGTCACTCTCTGTGTTAGTGAAGGGAGGGAAGGAGGGAGGAGGTCACTCTCTGTGTTAGTGAAGGGAGGGAAGGAGGGAGGAGGTCACTCTCTGTGTTAGTGAAGGGAGGGAAGGAGTGAGTAGGTCACTCTCTGTGTTTGTGAAGGGAGGGAAGGAGGTCACTCTCTGTGTTAGTGAAGGGAGGGAAGGAGGGAGGAGGTCACTCTCTGTGTTAGTGAAGGGAGGGAAGGAGGGAGGAGGTCACTCTGGGTGGTAAGGGCAACACTCTGGTAGATCGATGGAGGGGGAAGGGAGTGATGGTTCTCAATGATTTGTGCTCACGGCGGTTCGATCCCAAATTCTAGCCCCCGCCTCTTGAATTATACTACTTCGACCGGCAATTCTGTACAGAATTAAAGCGCGCGCGCGTGTGTGTTTGTGTGTGTGTCTCTCACAATCACTGGCCTCCCAAGATAGTTCTATATTTAAGTACTGTTACAAAGTAGTTGTAGCCGGTGTTTATGTACGCTGGTATAACTACAGCTATAAAAACACCGCAAGAAAAACTTAATATGTTATTTGATTTAGCCTTTTTGCGTTCACGTACCCTGGTATAAACACAGTTGTTAAAACACCGTAAGGAAAGCATAACTGTAAACATAGTTTCATATGACGTTTAATTTACCTTTCTCACGTTTCTGGTTTATGAGACACTATAAAAAACATTTATGACTCAAACAGTCTCGTAATTCCACAGAAGTTTTGTTCGCCCTACTGAAATTTGTCTGGACGCAGGTCAGGTTATACATGTAGTTTAGAACCCATCGGGCAAATAATGATAGTAAGAGTGGAACATAACATATTTCAAGTATGAATTAATAACAGGGAAATTATTGATTGATGACACAAGGGTCATTAAGGCTGCGTGTCACCTGTTCATCACCTATATATATATATATATATATATATATATATATATATATATATATATATATATATATATATATATATATATATATATATATATATATATGCAAAAAAATCACAGTAATCAGGTGATATCAAAATATGCAAGACAACCACTATGAAAAATAGAGAATTCCAAGCGCTTCGTGACTACTACATTATCAAGGAACATAGTTCCTTGATAATGTGAGTAGTCACGAACACCTATTTTGAGTATTCCTATATTATATTATTTATATATATAGTATATATATATATATATATATATATATATATATATATATATATATATATATATATATATATATATATATATATATATATATATATATATATAGTTTGTGGGCAAGTAAACACGATAGAAAGTGAAAGCGTTAGTAGAAGGGTGCTTCCTCTCTTGCGTCC
This sequence comes from Cherax destructor, assembly GCA_009830355.1. NCBI lineage: Eukaryota > Metazoa > Arthropoda > Malacostraca > Decapoda > Parastacidae > Cherax > Cherax destructor. The sequence goes on along the minus strand of WNWK01000098.1, from coordinate 761,551 downwards.
CTGGTCGAGCCCTCCACAGCGGCAGTCTCTGAATTCCTGCTTCACCAGGAATAACATGTCTGCAACGGCCTCTGACGATTAGCATATTGAAAGGAAATTCGCTGGTTCCCAGTAATCCTTGGCGTTCTGGAGGTTTTCTATTGGAGGGGTCGTCTGGTCTATCAGAAGAGCAGTCTGATCTATCGGAAGGGCAGTCTTGTCTATCTGAAGAGCAGTCTGGCCTATTGGAATGGTCGCCTGGGCCATTTGAAAGAGCACTCGGTCTAATGTAAGGCCCGTTCATCCTTCTGGAGGTTCGGTCTGGTCTATTTTAAAAGACATTTAGCCTATTGGAAGGGCCGTCTGGTCTATTGGAAAGATTATCTGTTCTACAGGAAGAACTGCCTCACTTTCCTGCCTGCATGGACCTTTCACCTCGCCAGCGAGGTCTTCCGCGTTACTGAAAATGAGGTTTGTCCATTTTGAAAACTCGTTTACGGTTTTGAAATATTCATCAACACTGCTGGAACGTTCATTTGTCCTACTTCTACCTGAGTAAGTTGTTTGAAATCAAAATGCGTTCTGCCATCAGTAATAAAGAAAGGAAGGCCTTTATGGGAAAGACCGTTTCACCCTTTAAGAGCTTAATCAAATCATCTTGACGTGATAAAGCTCTGCTGAGAATGTTGTCTCAATAATTATCTTTTTTTTTTTAAACTTATTACTTGTTTTCGGTTGATTGTTTTGGTGAAATGGCCATTCTCAGTGTTAGAAGAACTTTTATTAAAATGTTGGAGTAGTCTGTTTTGGCAGAAGGATCATGTATTCTGTGGAGAGACGGTCTGTTTGTATAAGAGATCAACCACTTTTTAAAAGACGTGCTTGTGCTACTGGAATGATTCTTCTGTTCTTTAGAAAGGGCTGTCTGTTCTGCTGGCAGTAACTAATTTGCCTGCTCTTCTTGAATGATCCTATTCTTGGTTATTTGATTCGTATTCTTAGCTGCGAGAGTACTCTGATATTTTGGCACGGCGGTTCAGTTAGGCCTCAGAGAGTATCTAAAAGCTACGAAATTTTCTCACAACTGGAGGTTTACAATCACTTTCCTGGACCACCCATCGGCTCCTCTGGGACAGACGGGAAGAACATCCCGCTTATAGTTCTAACAGAGATCCAAGTTCTCTCCGGACCCGGTAGACCATCTTCTGCTGGAATGCTTAACTATGAACGTAGCTGGAGCAGCCATTTACCATGCTGGAACATCCGTCCTCTTCTGACCTTCCAGTTTCAGGAGATCAAACAGAATCCTGGAATTCCTCTTCCAGGAAGCCGATCAGAGGATGTTTGCTTTTAGGACTGCTTGGTTCTGTAGCCACTTGCTGCTTGGAGGAAGTCAACAGGTCTTAGCAGGACTGCAAGTGCTTCACTTCATCTCCCTCCTTCTCTCTCTCTCTCTCTCTCTCTCTCTCTCTCTCTCTCTCTCTCTCTCTCTCTCTCTCTCTCTCTAGGTAAGTGATCAATATATCTTTGCTCTATTGCCGTGGTCACGTCTCCTCTCTTTTTCGTGCTTAGTAATCCACAGTTCCTTTGGGAAGACGGGAGATGAGGCCAAGACAGGCGCCACTCACTGAAGAGGACTAAGCAAAGTCAACAGGGCTCACTTCTAGCGAGGAAGAGCTCCACGCGGGTGCTCTGGCTCCGTCTCTGACATCTGCAGCCTCTGAATTTTGTGTTGGAAACTGGACCTATGATTTTTTTCCACCCTGAGGCTGAAACCTGTGATTTTTTTTTCAACAAGGTCTTGACATGCGATTTTTTTCCACGTGATTTTACTTACGATATTTTTCCCCTGGATTTTTTTTTCATCTGTTGACTTTTTACCAGTGATTTTTTTTAAAAGGTGTCTTGACTTAGCACAACATTTCCAAGTAGAAAAGTAGCTGTAGCTCAACCCTCGTCAGAGGCCCCGGGGATGGAACTTATTGCCCTCAAGAGTCCCAGGAGCCGTGATTCCAAACTCCCAAGAGTCCCAGGAGATGTGATCTCAAACTACCAAGAGTCCCAGGAGATGTGATCTCAAACTACCAAGAGTCCCAGGAGATGTGATCTCAAACTACCAAGAGTCCCAGGAGATGTGATCTCAAACTACCAAGAGTCCCAGGAGATGTGATCTCAAACTACCAAGAGTCCCAGGAGATGTGATCTCAAACTACCAAGAGTCCCAGGAGATGTGATCTCAAACTACCAAGAGTCCCAGGAGATGTGATCTCAAACTACCAAGAGTCCCAGGAGATGTGATCTCAAACTACCAAGAGACCCAGGAGATGTGATCCCAAACTCTCAAGTCCCAGATACTGTCAGAGACACAGTCCAAGATACTGTCAGACACACCGTCTAAGATACTGTCAGACACACCGTCAGAGACACTATGAAAAACACTGTTCAAGGCACTGCATTATCTATCACTTGACATTTCGCCTTACTTCTCGAATACCATCTTCATTTCTCTAACTTAGCATCGTTAAAAATCTGACACTCCATCTAGGAGTGAACAAAACGCAAGAGCTCACCCTTGTTACTTAAACACAGTGAAGATTCTGGCCATCTGTTAGGTTAAGTTAGGTTAGGTTAGGTTAAGTTAGGTTAAGTTAGGTTAGGTTAATATAGGTTTTAGATTAGGTTAGGTTAGGTTAAGTTTTAGGTTAGGCTAGATTAGGTTAGGTTAGGTTAGGTTAGGTTAGGTTAGATTAGGTTAGGTTAGATTAGGTTAGGTTAGGTCAGGTTAAGTAAGAATCGTCATGAAACAGGACAAGTGTTTCCTGACACGAGTCTTAATCATGATGACCCTCCACTGGAGTTTTTGGTCTTCTGACTGAGGCCTTCCACTGGCTTACCAATCCACCTCTTTAAAAAAAAAATATGTTAGTGGATTATCAACTGTTTGTACTCGCTTATTTCTTGTTACTGGGAGGTTCGAGTCTCGGTTCTTGGTTAACCGCCTCTTAACCTCATACCACAAGGTCGTATAAAGGTAAGACTTGAGCAAGATCGTAGCTAACCTCGAAGTTGTGTAAGGTTTTGGCCTCAGCTTCCTATGTGTGTGTGACTTTATAATAATCATTATCATCATCATCATCATCATTCTAATACTTTGTTTTCTTACCTATCCCACTTTCTTAAGGCTAATATTTATAAAAAAAATTAAAGGACATTGATCATTGGCTAGCCTCGCACTATGATGACTGTTGATTGGCTAGCCTCACGCTGTACTGACTGTTGATTGGCTAGCCTCACGCTGTACTGACTGTTGATTGGCGAGCCTCACACTGTGATAATTGTTGATTGGCTAGCCTCACGCTGCAGCGGCTGCTGATTGGAGCGTTAAACAGGCTCTGACTCCTGATTGGTAGGTTAAACACGGGAGCTGGCTCCTGATTGGCCACTTTTACGGTCTGCCGACGAGGGTAATGGCAGGAAAATGAAGATTCCAACTCTGAGCTACGACACTGTTTCCACCCCCAGCACATTACCATGGGAGGCAGGGAGGGAGAGAGGGAGGGAGGGAGAGAGGGAGGGAGGGAGGGAGAGAGGGAGGGAGGGAGGAGAGAGAGGAGAGAGGGAGGGAGGGAGAGAGAGAAGGAGAGAGGGAGGGAGGGAGAGAGAGAAGGAGAGAGGGAGGGAGGGAGAGAGGAAGGAGGGAGGGAGGAAGAGAGAGAGAGGGGGATGAGATACTACTACTACTACTACTACTAATAATAATAGTGATAATAAATAATAATAATAATAAGAGGAAGAAGAACAACAACAAGAATGCCACTACCACCCACACACACACACACACACACACACACACACACACACACACACACACACACACACACACACACACACAGAACTGGTCAATTTAAATTGGCAAGTTTTATATTATTTTTGCCAATTTAATTTGCAATTGTGTTTTGTTGCAATCAAGAGAAAAAATTACCTGGCAATCCACTTTGTTAAATTACTAACATTGTAGCTTTCCCCTCTATCTCACTTCCCCTCCCCTCTATCTCACTTCCCCTCCCCTCTATCTCACTTCCTCTCCCCTCTATCTCACTTCCCCTCCCCTCTATCTCACTTCCCCTCCCTTCTATCTCACTTCCTCTTCCCTCTGTCTCACTTACCCTCCCCTCTGTCTCCCTTACCCTCCCTCTGTCTCACTTACCCTCCCTCTATCTCACTTTCCCTCTATCTCACTTCCCCTTCCCTCTGTATCACTTAACCTCCCTCTGTCTCACTTACCCTCCCTCTATCTCACTTCCCCTTCCCTCTGTCTCACTTACCCTCCCCTCTGTCTCACTTACCCTCCCTCTGTCTCACTTACCCTTCCCTCTATCTCACTTTCCCTCTATCTCACTTTCCCTCTATCTCACTTCCCTTCCCTCTGTATCACTTAACCTCCCTCTGTCTCACTTACCTCCCCTCTATCTCACTTCCCTCCCTCTACCTCACTTCCCTTCCCTCTATCTCACTTCCCTCCCCTTTATCTCACTTTCCCCTATATCACTTTCCTTTCTAACTCACTTTCCCTCCTCTTTATCTCACTTTCCCTCTATCTCATTTTCCAGGTCCCCTTTATCTAACTTTCCCCTCCCCTTCACCTCAGTTTCCCCTCTCATCTCGCTTTTTCTCCCCTCCCCACTATCTCACTTCCTCCTCTTCTTCTCACTTCCCCTCAGTTTGCCACCTCCCTCCTCATTTTCCCTCCCACCCTTACTTTTCCCCTCCCTTCCTCACTTTCCCCTCTCACCCTTACTTTTCCCTTCCCTCCTCACTTCCCCCTCCCACCCTTACTTTCCTCTCTCCCCTCTTCACTTTCCTCTTCCCCTCCTCGCTTTCCCTCCCTCTTTCCCCATCCCACCCTTACTGTCCCCCACTTCTCCTCACTCTGTTCCTCCCCTCTTAAATTCCCCTTTCTCCCATTAAAAGACTTTTGATAAATAGTGAGAGAGAGAGAGAGAGAGAGAGAGAGAGAGAGAGAGAGAGAGAGAGAGAGAGAGAGAGAGAGAGAGAGAGAGAGAGAGAGAGTGCGAAAGAGAGAGAAAGCGAGAGAGAAAACACAAGACATAGACACATGTGTGTATTAAGAAGGTGCAGACAGTCTTGACACATGTGTGTATTAAGAAGGTGCAGACAGTCTTGACACATGTGTGTATTAAGAAGGTGCAGACAGTCTTGACACATGTGTGTATTAAGAAGGTGCAGACAGTCTTGACACATGTGTGTATTAAGAAGGTGCAGACAGTCTTGACACATGTGTGTATTAAGAAGGTGCAGACAGTCTTGACACATGTGTGTATTAAGAAGGTGCAGACAGTCTTGACACATGTGTGTATTAAGAAGGTGCAGACAGTCTTGACACATGTGTGTATTAAGAAGGTGCAGACAGTCTTGACACAGTGCTGCTGCTCTAGCTCAGAGTGTAAGTAGCGTGAGGGAAGGTTTCAGCGAGCCAGGCAGCAGTTTCCAGTAATCCTGGCCCAGGCTTCCTATGCCAGTTTATTCTTAATGTTGTGAGGAAAAAAAATACTGCAGCGTCTCGTGAAATCCTGGAAAAAATGCTGCAGTTTAAGCTGGAATTTATGAGAGAGAGAGAGAGAGAGAGAGAGAGAGAGAGAGAGAGAGAGAGAGAGAGAGAGAGAGAGAGAGAGAGAGAGAGAGAGAGATTTAAAACTTTATTAATCGCAATATAAAGGAAAAACTCCTCCCAAAAATATTCATATCCCAAATTTCTCCCTCCCTCCATCCCTAATCCCTCACTCCCTCCCTCCCTCCCTCCCTCACTCCCTCCCTCCCTCACTCCCTGAATACTCATCTACCTAAATAATCAGCTCTTAGTATAATCATTCCCAGAAATACTCACCTCCAGATATACTCCTTACGACAACAACTTTCTCCCAAAATACCCCTCCCAAAATAAGCCTCTCAAAATACCCCTCAAAAAATGCCGATCCCAAAATACCCATTCCAAAATGGCCCTTTCAAAATGACCCCCCAAAATATCCATGCCACATTGACTCCCAAAATGCCCTTCCCAAAAATATCCATTCCAAAATGCCCCTCACAAAATGCTCCTCCCAAAATGCCTTTCTCAAAATTCCCTTCCCAAAATACAACAACTAAATTAAATAACCTCAAATGGCAGCGGTGAGGCTGAGGAAGATTTGCATCTTCTCTGAAGACAGTCAACAATACTGGTCTGCAGCATGACACCCGTCTTGAGAGGTTGCCAGGGCAACGCAGAGATTCTGTTGACATCACCAGTTCCATTATCCTGCCAGGGATGTCAGGAAGACTTCATCTTCTTCCCCAGTCTCTTCAGCGTTTAAGTTTTTGTCTTGACGCCTGGGAGAGAGAGAGAGAGAGAGAAGAGAGAGAGAGAGAGAGAGAGAGAGAGAGAGAGAGAGAGAGAGAGAGAGAGAGAGAGAGAGAGAGAGATGGTATGGAATTATGGAGAGCTGCAGATATAATAATGGGACTATATATATATATATATATATATATATATATATTTTTTTTTTTTTTTTTTTTTTTTTTTCAACAAGTCGGCCGTCTCCCACCGAGGCAGGGTGACCCAAAAAGAAAGAAAATCCCCAAAAAGAAAATACTTTCATCATCATTCAACACTTTCACCACACTCATACATAATCACTGTCTTTGCAGAGGAACTCAGATACGACAGCTGAGAATTGTCCCTCCCAGCTGTCACTATCTCAGACCCATCCTTTAAAGTGCAGGCATTGTACTTCCCATTTCCAGAACTCAAGTCCAACTAAATCAATTAACTGGTTTTCCTGAATCTCTTCACAAAATGTTACCCAGCTCACACTCCAACAGATCGTCATGTCCCAAAAACCATTCGTCTCCATTCACTCCTATCTAACACGCTCACACATGCTTGCTGGAAGTCCAAGCCCCTCGCCCACAAAACCTCCTTTACCCCTCCCTCCAACCTTTTCTAGGACGACCCCTACCCCGCCTTCCTTCCCCTACAGATTTATACGCTCTCCAAGTCATTCTACTTTGATCCATTCTCTCTAAATGACCAAACCACCTCAACAACCCCTCTTCAGCCCTCTGACAAATACTTTTAGTAACTCCACACCTTCTCCTAATTTCCACATTCCGAATTTTCTGCATAATATTTACACCACACATTGCCCTTAGACAGGACATCTCCACTGCCTCCAGCCTCCTCCTCGCTGCAGCATTTGCAACCCATGCTTCACACCCATATAATATATATATATATATATATATATATATATATATATATATATATATGACTGCCCTGCATAAACCAGCTTATCTCTGCATATGAATGAACCATAAATAAAATAAACCTCAGTGTGTGGTTTATATTTGCACAAACACAATAATGACAAATAAATCCGCAAAAACATTCACGATATATCGTATGTGTAATATTTTCACTCTCTAGAAAAAGGCTGCTAGGCCTTTTGGAGCCATTTTATCAGCGTGGGTAAAATTTCCTTAGTTAATATGTAAGAGATAATGCCTAATAATGTTATAAACGCCGAGGGGATACATGATCCCTGTCTAAGGTATTAAAGTATTCCTGACAGGTGGTAAACAGGTGACCTTCGGCCGTGATGATTCTCGTGTAGTCGATAGACTTTAAACCGAAACTGAGTGAAGAATTGGAGAAGCGAACCAGATTGAATGAAAAAAAAAAACTGGATAAACGAATACCAGGCTGTGAAAATCCGCTTAAATAAACACGAAATTGCGAATAAAAAAAATTGGAGAAATGAACACGAGAATAAGTGACGAAAATTAAAAAAGTATATATAAACAAGAGATTGAACAAAAGTGAAACATTAATGAAAGACCTAAGCAACTGAGACGTTGAGAGAGAGAGAAAGAGTGAGGGAGAGAGAGAGAGAGAGAGAGGAGAGAGAGAGAGAGAGAGAGAGAGAGAGAGAGAGAGAGAGAGAGAGAGAGGGAGGACAGAGAGAGATCCAGAGAAATTAGTGCCAGAAAAAAAGTGATACAAAAAAATTTGCTCAAAATTCCACTAATAATTAACTGAAAAAAAATGAAAATTGGGATTCTGGGGGAGGGGGGGGGACACCCCCGGCATTTTCAGTTTTTTTTTAAGGCTGCTCGAATTACCTCGACAACGAGAACTCTCTTACCTCTCTCACGAGAACTCTCTCTCTCTCTCTCTCTCTCTCTCTCTCTCTCTCTTTTTTTTCTCTTTCGTTTTTCATCCAAATTTGTTGAAGCTGAAAAAAAAAATAGGTAAACAGATTCCTTTTTTTTGGGTCAGGCATAAACGATTTGTACGCTGGTAGCGCACTCAGCTCACACACTGAGGTCCGTGGTTCGATCCCCGGTACGGGTGGAAGCATTGGGGGGGCGTGGTTCCTTAAGACACCTGCTGCTGCTATTGCCCCTATTCACCTAGCAGTTAGTAGGTACCTGGGTCTGTTGTTATTGATCACCTTGTTTTTCTTAGAGGGGGAGGGGTGTGTTTGAGCTCTAGTTCCTGGTCCCGCCTCTTGTATGTGTGTATTGTAGGATGTACACACCAAGAGATGTATGTATGTATGTATGTATGTATGTATGTATGTATGTATGTATCTCAGCGTATGAGCTGAGGGTTCAATTTGATCGCTGTTCAAGGTGTTCGAGTGTTCTTGACTGGTGGTGAACGGGTGACCTGCAACCTTAATGAGCCTCGTGTAGTGGATAGGCTTGAAACCAAATTAATCGAACCAACCTCTGTGGAGTCACCCCTCTATGAGGCCTGGTCACAGACCGGGCCGCGGGGGCGTTGACCCCCGGAACTCTCTCCAGGTAAACTCCAGGTATAGAAAGTTAAGAAAACTGAACTATAAATGACTGACTGACTGACTAAGACTGACTGAGACTGACTGAAACTGACTAAGACTAAGACTGACTAACACTAACTGAGAATGAAAGTCTAACTTCTAACTCCTTGGTGTAGAACTTACACTCTATTTAATAAATTAATTAGATTATCCAACAAGGTAAACTTCCACCAACATTCATTGATGGATAATTTACAATGAAAAGTAGCGATACCGGGGCTGGAACAGTTCACCAAAACCCCCATACCTGTCTTCTGACCTTCTCTACTTTTCCCTCCCCAGTTGTGACTTGACAATGGTCCGGGAGGTACCGAAACGTCCTCAAAGTCTTTCTTTCCTAAGTGTGGATACTTTTTAATACACAAATAACCCGCACATAGAAGAGAGGAGCTTACGACGACGTTTCGGTCCAACTTGGACCATTTACAAAGTCACACTAACAGAAAGGAGAGAACGAACCAGAGTGACTCTGTAAATGGTCCAAGTCGGACCGAAACGTCGTGTATTGTTCCAGTCAAGGTATTGTCCCTTTTTGTTCTTCGCTTTTTTATTCATTTTGACCAAGTTCTGCAGAACAACAGTTCTGTTTGCGACATCAAATGCATATTTAAATGAAGAAGAGGAGTGGAAGGAAGAACAGTGTGCTGTAAGAGAGACGCTCACAGTTCTGAAAACTTCACTGTAATCGCTATTTTAGGGATTAAAGTATTCTTATCTGGTGGTGACGAGGTGCAGTCTAAATGACTCTCATGTGGTAGATAGGCTTTAAACTCTCCCCTCCTTTTCTTCCCCCCATTAATCAACCAGCAATTTCCCATTCATAAAACCACAGAAATGAGGTTTAAGGGGGACGATAAACTAGCAACTTTGACAGTCATATATATAAATCTCTCTCTCTCTCTCTCTCTCTCTCTCTTCATCTCTCTCTCTCTCTACTCCTCTCTCTCAGATCTACATCTATCTCTCTATCAAATTAACTCTCTTCTTTCTCATCTTTTACACACGTACCTCCAGGAGACACAATTAATGGCTCCTATCAAATTAACAGCCGCTGTTACTCAAAACGTTAAAGTTACTCCAGAGCCGATTATATTGACCTTTGTGGCTGGCACGGCCCTTGCCTTGGTCAACCGGTTGCACCCTCGGTCAACCGGTTACACCCTCGATCAACCGGTTACACCCTCGATCAACCGGCGAAACTTAGCCAGCCGGTCAAACTTGGTTAACCGGTCAAGTTCAGTCAAGCTCAGTCATGCAGTCAAGCTCAGTCAAGCTCAGTCAAGCTCACTCAAGCTCAGTCAAGCTCAGTCAAGCTCAGTCAAGCTCAGTCAAGCTCAGTCAAGCTCAGTCATGCAGTCAAGCCTAGTAGTCAGTCCTGGAGGTTTGCTCTTCTAATCAAGCCAATCAATGGACCTCAACTCTGTGATCCAACCACACCTCCACTTACTGATCCAACCACACCTCCACTTACTGATCCAACCACACCTCCACTTACTGATCCAACCACACCTCCACTTACTGATCCAACCACACCTCCACTTACTGATCCAACCACACCTCCACTTACTGATCCAACCACACCTCCACTTCACTGATCCAACCACACCTCCACTTACTGATCCAACCACACTCCACTTACTGATCCAACCACACCTCCACTTACTGATCCAACCACACCTCCACTTACTGATCCAACCACACCTCCACTTACTGATCCAACCACACCTCCACTTACTGATCCAACCACACCTCCACTTACTGATCCAACCACACCTCCACTTACTGATCCAACCACACCTCCACTTACTGATCCAACCACACCTCCACTGTTACAACCCCACCTCCACTGTTACAACCACACCTCCACTGTTACAACCACACCTCCACTGTTACAACTACACCTCCACTGTTACAACCACACCTCCACTGTTACAACCATACCTCCACTGTTACAACTACACCTCCACTGTTACAACCACACCTCCACTGTTACAACTACACCTCCACTGTTACAACTACACCTCCACTGTTACAACTACACCTCCACTGTTACAACCACACCTCCACTGTTACAACCACACCTCCACTGTTACAACCACACCTCCACTGTTACAACCACACCTCCACTGTTACAACTACACCTCCACTGTTACAACCACACCTCCACTGTTACAACCACACCTCCACTGTTACAACTACACCTCCACTGTTACAACCACACCTCCACTGTTACAACCACACCTCCACTGTTACAACCACACCTCCACTGTTACAACCACACCTCCACTGTTACAACCACACCTCCACTGTTACAACCACACCTCCACTTACTGATCCAACCACACCTCCACTGTTACAACCACACCTCCACTTACTGATCCAACCACACCTCCACTGTTACAACCACACCTCCACTTACTGATCCAACCACACCTCCACTGTTACAACCACACCTCCACTGTTACAACCACACCTCCACTGTTACAACCACACCTCCACTGTTACAACCACACCTCCACTTACTGATCCAACCACACCTCCACTTACTGATCCAACCACACCTCCACTGTTACAACCACACCTCCACTGTTACAACCACACCTCCACTGTTACAACCACACCTCCACTGTTACAACCACACCTCCACTGTTACAACTACACCTCCACTGTTACAACCACACCTCCACTGTTACAACCACACCTCCACTGTTACAACTACACCTCCACTGTTACAACCACACCTCCACTGTTACAACTACACCTCCACTGTTACAACTACACCTCCACTGTTACAACTACACCTCCACTGTTACAACTACACCTCCACTGTTACAACCACACCTCCACTGTTACAACTACACTCCACTGTTACAACCACACTTCCACTGTTACAACCACACCTCCACTGTTACAACTCATCCACTGTCCCACTAGTTACAACCACACCTCCACTGTTACAACCACACCTCCACTGTTACAACCACACCTCCACTGTTACAAGTACACCTCCACTGTTACAACCACACCTCCACTGTTACAACCACACCTCCACTGTTACAACCACACCTCCACTGTTACAACCACACCTCCACTGTTACAAGTACACCTCCACTGTTACAACCACACCTCCACTGTTACAACCACACCTCCACTGTTACAACTACACCTCCACTGTTACAACCACACCTCCACTGTTACAACTACACCTCCACTGTTACAATATATAATCATTAATTTTAATTCTCATTCTTTAATTTTACTCTAAAGACTAAAAATAATCAGTTACGACTGATAAAATATGTTATTATTTATCAATATATCTCAACTTTTGTTCTGGCAGATCGTGCGCCATTTTTTTCATTGTTTATAAGTTTATTTATTTACTAATGGCACAGTTTCGTGTGCCAATATTAGTACATTGTGAGTACATTATGAGTTAGTGCCTCTACGCTGTTGTTTATCATTTATAAACATTGTGTGAGGTTGGCACACTGATGGGTGAATGTTGTCGACTCCACAAGGGTCTTTAATGGCTGTTCCTCACCCCTTCACCTTCAGACAAGACCACTTTAATCCTCAAAATTGAGATTAAAGTAAAAACACTCGGTGTATATACACTGAGAAATATAACTGTCTGTGTATGTATCCTGCACTCACATGCACATCCGCGAGGAATTAAGCATCGATAATGTAATGAGGAAGAGAGAACAGAACAGCTAAATTTACTTCGAGATCTCCACTTCCTCCTTCTTTCCCTCGTTACCGCCTGGTAAATAATGATCACGTGTCTGCGACTCACGTTGCTGTAAGTTGATCTGCATGATCAATTATTATTGAGTGATCACTGAACAAACGAAATCAATAACTTAGCGTAGTGGCACTCGATCTTTACCCCTTCCCTCCTCACTAACCTAAATATCTAACATACCACCACCTTAAATCCTGCCCTCCCCCCCCCCTGCCTTCATCCTGGATACATGGCTAATCTTGTAAGATGCCATAGCTGATGAACCTTTAATGGCATTCTGGACCATATCCTCATCGCCCTACTGAAGTCTCCCAGCTCAGGGTGACACTACAGAAGTCTTCCAGCTTAGGTTGACACTACTGAAGTCTCCCAGCTTAGGTTGACACTACTGAAGTCTCCCAGCTTAGGTTGACACTACTGAAGTCTCCCAGCTTAGGTTGACACTACTGAAGTCTCCCAGCTTAGGTTGACACTACTGAAGTCTCCCAGCTTAGGTTGACACTACTGAAGTCTCCCAGCTCAGGGTGACACTACTAAAGTCTCCCAGCTCAGGGTGACACTACTGAAGTCTCCCAGCTTAGGTTGACACTACTGAAGTCTCCCAGCTTAGGTTGACACTACTGAAGTCTCCCAGCTTAGGTTGACACTACTGAAGTCTCCCAGCTTAGGTTGACACTACTGAAGTCTCCCAGCTTAGGTTGACACTACTGAAGTCTCCCAGCTTAGGTTGACACTACTGAAGTCTCCCAGCTCAGGATGACACTACTGAAGTCTCCCAGCTCAGGGTGACACTACTGAAGTCTCCCAGCTCAGGGTGACACTACTGAAGTTTCCCAGCTCAGGGTGACACTACTGAAGTCTCCCAGCTCAGGGTGACACTACTGAAGTCTCCCAGCTCAGGGTGACACTGCTGAAGTCTCCCAGCTTAGGTTGACACTACTGAAGTCTCCCAGCTTAGGATGACACTACTGAAGTCTCCCAGCTCAGGATGACACTACTGAAGTCTTCCAGCTAAAGTTGCCAGATTTCAACACCTTGTATGTTCATCCTGTGTAATGGAATACGCCAGGGTAACGTGCCTATCTTCTGTTTCCACTGTGTAATTATCATGTAAATATAGGGTAGCAGCACACTGCAGATGTATCCATTTTTTAATGAAAAAATCTTGGAGTCCTTAGTGAAGCACAGGAAGGGGAAGGTCCTGTGGTATCAGAGTATGGGGAAAGTGGTGGGCGAAACGTACTCAGGACTCATCACATCATCAAACTCTTCTGCTTATACTTCTTTACCTATTAGTTTAGAGTGTTTATTCTCAACTCATTCCACAGAGTTCTCATTGTTGGGGCTGTTATTATATCTCGGCAACCGGCAGACCCGTAGGGGTCATACAGCGCCTGGTAAAATGTCCGGTAATCAGACTCGATCCAAGGAAGGGGAGGAAAGAATCAGATTTCTTGTATCAAGAACCCCTCACCGGCATCCAGAAATCTCCCTCGAGGGTAAACGACGACAGAAATTTCAAGCCTATCTATACTTTCTTTTTATAAGTCTAGGTTTTCTTTGGGTTTATTGCCTCACTTGTTACTAAGTGAATTATCGTCATTTCCTGTCGTCTTTTATGATACCAGTAATTCCTTTTTTTTTACTGATTCAGTGTTTATCTTCCTCGTTTGTCACCGCCAGGGTCCTAGTGTCTCTTACCTGTCACTTCAAGATAAAGGATTTCTTTCAATATTTGTTATTAGTTTCATGTTCATCTTGATATTTTGTCTTCTGGAGGACGATGGCGTTCTTCACTTGCTGTTATTTTCATCTCATTTTTCGTTTGTTTCTCCGAGATTGTTTTCAGGTCCCCCTATGGTTATATTTCATAGGCAGCTTCAGCATCCTCCCTAATCCCGCCTTACAGTTTAAGGTTCACATAGATCTCATTGTTTTACGATTCCGTGAAGACTGAGTGCGGTGCTGGGGGCCTGGGTTTGGTCTGGAGACGGAGAGGTGAATGAACTCTGCCTTCTCTTCAAGTACTGCAAGTGGCAGGTGTCCAGTGATACTTTCTGCGTCGCACCAACACACCTCTTTGCGTCCCACCAACACACCTCTCTGGGTCGCACCAACACACCTCTCTGGGTCGCACCAACACACCTCTCTGGGTCGCACCAACACACCTCTCTGGGTAGGTAAACTTATCACCTTTATTGACGTTGTTTAAGTCCAGGGTAATACTACATCTCCCCCTAAAATATTAGTTCCCCTCCAGCGATCTCTTCATGGGTGACCTAGCCACGTATTGAGGACTGGCAGAACAGAAAGTCAAGAGGGTAAACAAGGATTATTCGACAATAATTAAAAAAATAAATATGGAATACTACTTCGAACCTTCAACAAATAAAATAATATTCCAGTACACCAAATAAATTTGCAAGAGCACTCCAGTATTTACGTGGAGTGGCTGGCGGGTGTAGGTAAACTAAGTAGTCAAAAATAAAAAAAACTCCACTAAGAAAAGAAAACTGAATAGAAGGGAGAAGAAACCCCTAAAGAATAGAGGGGAAAAGAAACCCCTAAAGAATAGAGGGGGAAAAAAAGTCGTCATACGGCAAGACACAGGGTAAAAAAAAAAAATCTTTCCAAGACCGGACCACGGGGGAATTGACCCCCAAAACCCTTTCCAGGTATACTCCAGGTAAGACATGTGACTCCACACGGATCTTCCCGGGAAAACTGGAGGCACCAGCAGCAGCCACATAATTCGTAAATATGTGCTCAGTCTACTCTTTTCCTTACAGTCGGGCAGCCACTGCTCAGGGTATCCTGTAGATGGTCAAGGTGTTATCAGTCATCCTCTGTTTTGATTCATTAATTTTACGTCATCTGCTTTATTGAAGCCGAGGAATATGCAGCTTGTCCATCCTTCTCTTTCTTGATATTCGTGAGTCTGCTGTGCGGTTTAAGGTTTATGGACAAACATTGCCCATCCTTGAAACAGTGCTGCTGTTGTAAGATGTGTGTGTGTGTGTGTGTGTGTGTGTGTGTGTGTTATAATGACCCACCGCCAAGCAATATCCAAATTCAATACCTAGTGAATATTGCTTTCTCTATGATACACAAGGTACTGTGAGCTCAGGTTCTCGTTGATGCTATTTGGGGAGAGAGAGAGAGAGGGGGGAGAGGGGAGGGGAGGGGGATTTCCAAGAAGGAGAATAATACCAGCAATGATAAATAGCAGTAACAGAAATAACATCACTAGGAATAAATATCCAGGAGATCAAAAGACCAGGAAATCTTTGAGATGGCTGCTACCTTCCTTAATCATTCCTTGCTAATAAAAGCTGATGGAGTGGGTCTTCCTCTGGCAGTAAGTTGAGATTACAGCGGTGAATCTCCTCGCCCAAGCTCAGTGTGATCATAAATGCTGGAAATCTTACAGGGCGAAAAGGTAAAGGAGGGAATGTTACTTCTCACTGGAATAATACTGGTGCTATATATCGTCGAGACGATTTTTATGAACTTCTTCTCTCTCTCTCTCTCTCTCTCTCTCTCTCTCTCTCTCTCTCTCTCTCTCTCTCTCTCTCTTTTTCTCTTTCTCATTCTCTCACTTATTCTCTCTCTCACTTGCAGGTGTCGTGGATGCGGACTCGTGACCTCCACGTACTGACGGTGGGTTCCTTCACCTTCACCAACGACGAGCGCTTCTCTGCCCACCGCGATCCGACTACGGGCGACTGGATCCTGGTACTTCGGCGGCCGCAGCCCTCGGACTCCGGCTTCTACGAGTGTTCCATCTCTACCAAACCCGTGACGGCCATAGCTGTCAAACTCAACGTTGTAGGTAATGTTTCAGGGCGATGAATTTCGTAATTAATGGGAAATTTCAGAGAATATCACAAGGTGAAGAGAAAAGTCACATCATTTCCAGACCAAGATTTTATTTGGATTAAAAAAAAAAATGTCCAAAATGAAAGTCTTTTCCCCCTCTCAATATGCGCCTTTTTCTTCGCTAATGTCAGCAGCAAGACATTTAAATTCATGAGGGAAAAGTCTTTTAGGAGGAATAGCTCTCAGACGTTTCATTATATTTTTAGTTTCTGCTTTATATGGTTTTCAAATGTGTAATTTTAGGAGATTCGCTCCTCCTTCCGAGGATTGAATCCCCCGACCAGCCAGAGGAGAGCTTCGAGTGTGACCACCAGTAGCTTGTAGAAAGACTCTCGTAGGTGAATTGTGAGATATACTGAAAATCCGCTTTACAGTATGTTTGAATAAACACTAATCTCTAACACCTCTCCAGAGAGTGGCTACTGAACCCGTACTGGAATACGTAATATCCCTCACCGCTCAACTGAAATCTCCGGCCCCAGCTGACGGATTTTAATCCATGATGTGTGAAATCCATCCTTTGTGATGAGCATCGCAGGGAAATCACAGCTAGCTCTTATTGCCACAATGTGGCAGTGGTGGTGTTAGCAGTGCCAGCGCGATGGTCACAGTGCCAGCGCGATGGTCACAGTGGTTCTGGTTTGCCAGCTCTGGTGAAGGTCACGAATGTAGAATCGCTCAGAGTTGTGAATGGGCTGTGACGAAGCCCAAGGTTAATGTGAGTACCTCAGGGAGCATCACCTCAGTAATCTTCTGCCCAAACATTGGATGTTTTCAGTTAAAAAACATTATGTATTTATCTTGACGGCATCATTTCAATTTATTTTTTTCAAAACACGTAACTCGAATGCCAGCCAGGAGGAAAAGAAAAGGAATATGTTAACAAGAGCTTAGCAGTATGTTAACTAACATCTCTACAACACATTAACAGAATCTTAACATTAACAAAATTTTAACACTACCTCGTGATGAAAACTTGTTTCTAGAAACGTTGCTAATCCTAAACATTAGCTCTCTTTATCCTTATATATATATATAAGAAATATGGGAAACTAATCTCATTATTCTATGATCCTCAATTAAGGATCTTTTAACGGTTCAGCTCTGGTCTGGTAGATAACATTTCGATCATTCGCACTTTTAACTCTGGTCTCTGATAAAAGGCTCGCGGCAAAAGTTCTTGGACACAATTTCTGTTTTGATGTAGTTTTTTTTATTTCTTGCGTTAAGTTAAACTTCTGTGTATTTTCCTGCATGTCATGAATACTATACAGCTCTTAAAATTAATCTCCTTCCTTCATTTCTTCAGAAATCTTTTCCGCTAAATTACCTTCTTCGCTGGCGAAGCCACGCAAGCGTTAGATGTTTTTAAACGTCTTACGGAAGTTTCTTTGAGAACGAGTTTTAGAACTTACAGGAGTGTCTGTGAAAATAATTTTGTAATTCTTACAGGAACGTCTTCGTTGAGACATTCGTTGAGAGTCTCTTACGCAAAGCTGAGTTCCAAATGTCTCTCCACTAATTTGATGGGGATGCGAAAATCCTTTTAGTGCGAGGTACATTTTTTTTTTTTTTTGAGGCAAGATGCTGGAACACCAAGGCTGAGATTACCATCACGACCCTCAAGTTTCTCCACCACCACAGAGAGTTATAAGAATTCTCCATCCTGGATACTGGAAAGTCTTGTGCTGGCCAAACGCACGTTTGTGCAACAAGCTCTAATAACAGGCGACTTGCAGAATTAGACACATGGGCAACATCTGGGTATCTTTATTTGTAGACGTTTCGCCCTCCAGTGACTTTATCAGTACAATACTAGGACATAATGTGACGAATTATATGCAAAAGATGAGGTAATCAGTCCCTCAGCCTTGGAGTTGGTGAACAGCTGTTCACCAACTCCAGATGTTGCACATGTGTCTAATTCTGCATCTTGTCGGTATTGTCTACCATTTATGTACAATAATCAACTTGTTGCTACAAAAACAAAGCTTTGCTTGTGGTGTCTCGTCTTCAATAATTTATTCATCACTATTTTTCTTATATATTCCCAATAGTTATAGTACTTCCACCTTCCCCATTTAATTCATCCCATTGATCTATCACTCTGTTGGAAAATAAAAATTTTCTAGTCTATCTTCGGCTTCACTTTTTTCTAAATTTTTCAAGAGTGGCTCTTGTTATCACGGTCGAAGGTGCCACGAAATCTTCTTTACCTGGGCTGTCATGTCCTTTTATGAGCTTATATGTAGTTACCTTGTCTCCTTAAGACACCAGCTGGTAATCTTAGTACAAGTTGCATCATCTTGCTACAAAAAATATTTTGTGTATTGGAAGGTCCCTCGTATCTCACCTTCCGGGATGTTTATCTTTTTTGTAAACACAAAATGGCGAAGGTTATTAAATGGCCAGTTAGACATTTACAACTTAACTGTTCGTTATAGACTTTGATTTTTTTTTCTTTCTTCGCAGTCATTTCTGTATGATTTTTTTTTCTAAGTATTTACGCAAATTCTTCTGTAAGACTTTCTCAGACTCGAATCCTGGTTAGTTCTGTTAACTGTTTACATTCGTTAATTTCTGGTTTTCAACACACACACACACACACACACACACACACACACACACACACACACACACACACACACACACGACAGTAAAGAATTGGCCAATTAAAGTAGGCAAGTTATATATTATTTTGCCACGAGGGGCAAATGGAATGGGAAATTGCATGGAGGGACGCGTGCACATTACACCAGACAGCCTCACGAGATGCGCACTGGAACACACACCACCATCTTCAAGTAATTTCAGAGATCATTTGTTCCTCCAGGTAAAATATAACCTGTCAGGGGTTTGTTTACTTTTTAACACTGAAGAGTAACAAGGTCACTACATACACGCCCTGCCTGATCCAACCCTGCACTAAGTGGTCCGGCTCCACCCCGTGCGGTCCGGCTCCACCCTGTGCGGTCCGGCTCCGCCCAGTGCGGTCCGGCTCCGCCCAGTGCGGTCCGGTCTGGCCTTTCCGCAGCCAGGAAGGTCGTGCTGCTCAATGAAGGCCATCACTCAGGCAGACCAGCCAGCCACACAGGTTCCTGAAACGCTGCTGTATTAACGTACAACAGTGTACACTTTACAGTAATGTATATTGCCATGCCAATGTACATTAATGTACATTGCTATACCAATATATATATATATATATATATATATATATATATATATATATATATATATATATATATATATTAAGCTAGCAACAGGCAATCTAGTTAAATCCAGTTGAATCTCAATATTATATATTTTATAATATTTTTTATACATTATATTAAATAACATTTATTTTTGTATTAATGTTAGTTAGTTAGTTCAGACTCTCAGGTAAGGACCCACTAGGGGCGAGGGGAAGTGGGGACAGAAGAAGAATAGCCGGTGAGAGGAAGAGCCTAAGTAAAGAGAAAGAGTCAGGACTATACCCAACAGTCTAACTACTATAATAATGTAATATTATTATATATATATTACATAAAATAATATATGATAATAAATTATATAATATCACTATATTTAATATAATATTATATATATATATATATATATATATATATATATATATATATATATATATATATATATATATATATATATATATATATATATATATAAAATATTATATTAAATAATATATGATATTAAGTAATATAATATTATAATATTTAATATAAAATTATTATTAATAATATATTAAATATCATAATAAATAATAATAATATATATGATGATATTTAATATATTATTATAAATAATATATATTAAATATCAACATATATAATAATATTATATTACACTATATCATATAGTATTAAATTATATTCCCGGAAAATAATATGATGTAATATGTCAATGTTTAGGAATATTATTTACATTATATCCACACATAAAAATTGTACCATGATCAGTAATCAATTACTGAACAAAAGTTCCCAGTCTGTTTATAAAAGCCACAATTCGGACTTTTGTGTTTAATAACAAATCAGCTGTTATTAACTCAAAGGTGTAAATCGCTTAACGTGCAGTGTTATGCTTGTTATGTATACTGTGAGGTGTATATGTCTCTCGGTGTGTATACTGTGAGGTGTATGTGTCTCTCGGTGTGTATACAGTGAGATGTGTATGTCTCTCTTGATGTACACTGAGTGGCGTTTGTCAGTGCATATACACTGAGAGCTGTATGTCTCTAGGTGAATATATACACTGAGAGGTGTATATCTTTCACTGTATATACACAGCGACGAGAGGTATACGTCTTTCAGTGTGTATACACTGACAGTTTATTGTAGTCCTCTGTTGGTGAACAGGTGACATACAGCCTTAATGACCCTCGTACAGCCGATAGGCTTCTCTGGAAAATCAAGAAAACTGACAGATGACTGACTAATCTAAGACTGAGACTGACTAAGACTGAAGGTCTCACTTCTAAAGTCATAATATAACCCGCCACTGGAGTTTTTAATACATATGTGAGGCCTTCTGCTGGTTTATCAGTCCACCTGCTAGCTTACCAGTCTACCTGCTAGCTTACCAGTCCACTTGCTAGCTTACCAGTCCACATGCTAGCTTACCAGTCCACCTGCTAGCTTACCAGATGTGGTTAAAAGAAAATTGTCCAGTTTATAGATACCAGGTCGTAGGTTCAAAATATATCGCACGTCATGGTTAGTAAGAATCGACAATGTCTTATTGCAGTTAAAAAGTGGAATTACAAGGAAGCAGTGAAGAATGCAAGTTGCTTTACCACTGCTGGAGCATTTTACACACAACCCGTACTTAGGAGAGGAAGTTCACCACGGCTTTCCGATCCGTACTGAACGATTGTCACGTCACAATTGAGGGAGGAAAAAAGAGAGAAGTTCCGAAAAAAGGTCAGGAGGAGAGAAGAGACAAAAGGGAATGGAAATAGTAATAGTAGTAGTAGTAATAATAATAATAGAAGTATTAGCAGCAGCGGTAGTAGTTATAGCAATAATAGAAATACTAATAATAATAATAATAATAAGAAGAAGAAGAAGAAGAGGAAGAATAGTGGAAGACAGAACAGTTGAAGACAGAACACTGGAAGGAAGAACACTGTAAGACAGAACATGGAAGGAAGAACACTGGAAGACAGAGAACACAGGAAGAGAGTTCACTCTTTATTTGAGAGAGCTTACTATTTGAGGGAGTTCACACTCTCTATTTGAGAGTTCACTCTCTCTATTTGAGAGTTCACTCTCTCTATTTGAGAATTCTCTCTCTCTATTTGAGAGTTCTCTCTCTCTACTTGAGAGTTCACTCTCTCTACTTGAGAGTTCACTCTCTCTACTTGAGAGTTCACTCTCTCTACTTGAGAGTTCTCTCTCTCTATTTGAGAGTTCACTCTCTCTATTTGAGAGTTCACTCTCTCTATTTGAGAGTTCACTCTCTCTATTTGAGAGTTCTCTCTCTCTACTTGAGAGTTCACTCTCTCTACTTGAGAGTTCACTCTCTCTACTTGAGAGTTCACTCTCTCTACTTGAGAGTTCACTCTCTCTACTTGAGAGTTCACTCTCTCTACTTGAGAGTTCACTCTCTCTACTTGAGAGTTCACTCTCTCTACTTGAGAGCTCTCTCTCTCTACTTGAGAGTTCTCTCTCTCTACTTGAGAGTTCACTCTCTCTACTTGAGAGTTCACTCTCTCTACTTGAGAGTTCACTCTCTCTACTTGAGAGTTCACTCTCTCTACTTGAGAGTTCACTCTCTCTACTTGAGAGTTCACTCTCTCTACTTGAGAGCTCTCTCTCTCTACTTGAGAGTTCTCTCTCTCTACTTGAGAGCTCTCTCTCTCTACTTGAGAGTTCTCTCTCTCTACTTGAGAGCTCTCTCTCTCTCTCTGTTCCTTTCGAAAGTTTATTTCCAATTTTTAAAAGCAAATTTCACGCTCAAATATTTCAGACTAAGATAGAGGTGAAGAGAGAGAGAGAGAGAGAGAGAGAGAGAGAGAGAGAGAGAGAGAGAGAGAGAGAGAGAGAGAGAGAGAGAGAGAGAGAGAGAGAGAGAGAGATATTAATATCTCCAGACTATTCCTCCAGGGGCTTTAAGTTTACATTCTATTTCTGAGTTCAGTTCTACATCTTTTTTCAAGTCAAGTTGTAAACCCGTGTGGGTCGTACTGTACCAGGAACAGAAAGGGCTCGATCCTCCGTCCGCTCATTGCGAGACACAAACAATATCCTCCGTCGTCTCTTTAGTTATGGCTAAGTCGTGTCTAACTCACAATATGGAGAGGGGGGGGACTTAAGGTGACGTTTCGGTCAATGTTGTTACCATTATCAAGTCAACACTGAAACGTCGTTTAATGTTTTATCTAAAATTCCTGGGCTGTGAATTGTTCCAGCCACAGTATTGTGTGTTAGGTATAAATTGTCCCAACCATGGTATTGTGTTATAGATATAAATTGTTCCAACCACGGTATTGTGTGTTATTTGAGAATTGTTCCAGCCACGGTATTGTGTGTCAGTTATATATTGTTCCAGCCACAGTACCGTGCATTTTTATTTCTGTGCGTGTGACTATGGTATGTGTGTACCGCAGTACCGTCTGTGGAGCTGGTGGGAGGAGGAGATGTGTACCTGGACCGGGGGAGCACCTTAAATCTCACCTGCATGGTACACTTCAGTCCCACACCACCTGAATTCATTCTGTGGTACCATCGAGACAAGGTGAGTACCTCCTGCTAGGTGAGTCTGTGTTAAGTGAGTGTGTGTGTTAAGTGAGTGTGTGTGTTAAGTGAGTGTGTTAGGTGAGTGTGTGTGTTAGGTGAGTGTGTGTGTTAGGTGAGTGTGTGTGTTAGGTGAGTGTGTGTGTTAGGTGAGTGTGTGTGTTAGGTGAGTGTGTGTTAGGTGAGTGTGTGTGTTAGGTGAGTCTCTGAAGTGTTTACGAGAGACAGTAAAGATGTGTTATCATATATTGAGAGCCTTTTATGTACCTTTTATCTCCTCCACAAACTCTTCTTCTACTTCTTCTTCTTCTTCCTCCTCCTCCTCATCCACATACTTCTCGTCCCTCTCACTCCTTTCTTAGTCTACCTCCTAACACAGCCTCCTGTCAGTCTACCTCCTAACACAGCCTCCTGTCAGTCTACCTCCTAACACAGCCTCCTATCAGTCGACCTAATAACAGCCTCCTATCAGTCAGCCTCCTAACACAGCCTCCTATCAGTCTACCTCCTAACACAGCCTCCTATCAGTCGACCTAATAACAGCCTCCTATCAGTCAGCCTCCTAACAGCCTTCTATCAGTCGACCTACTAACAGCCTCCTATCAGTCAACCTCCTAACACAGCCTCCTATCAGTCAACCTCCTAACACAGCCTCCTGTCAGTCAACCTCCTAACACAGCCTTCTTTCAGTCAACCTCCTAAACAGCCTCCTATAGTACCTCAACAAGCCTCCTATCAGTCAACCTCCTAACACAGCCTCCTATCAGCCAACCTCCTAACACAGCCTCCTATCAACCTAACACAGACTCCGATCAGTCAACCTCCTAACACAGCCTCCTATCAGTCTACCTCCTAACACAGCCTCCTATCAGTCTACCTCCTAACACAGCCTCCTATCAGTCAACCTCCTAACACAGCCTCCTATCAGTCAACCTCCTAACACAGCCTCCTATCAACCTAACACAACCTCCTATCAGTCAACCTCCTAACACAGCCTCCTATAAGTCAACCTCCTAACACAGCCTCCTATAAGTCAACCTCCTAACACAGCCTCCTATAAGTCAACCTCCTAACACAGCCTCCTATAAGTCAACCTCCTAACACAGCCTCCTATAAGTCAACCTCCTAACACAGCCTCCTATAAGTCAACCTCCTAACACAGCCTCCTATAAGTCAACCTCCTAACACAGCCTCCTATAAGTCAACCTCCTAACACAGCCTCCTATAAGTCAACCTCCTAACACAGCCTCCTATAAGTCTACCTCCTAACACAGCCTCCTATAAGTCAACCTCCTAACACAGCCTCCTATAAGTCTACCTCCTAACACAGCCTCCTATAAGTCTACCTCCTAACACAGCCTCCTATAAATCAACCTCCTAACACAGCCTCCTATAAGTCAACCTCCTAACACAGCCTCCTATAAGTCTACCTCCTAACACAGCCTCCTATAAGTCAACCTCCTAACACAGCCTCCTATAAGTCAACCTCCTAACACAGCCTCCTATAAGTCAACCTCCTAACACAGCCTCCTATAAGTCAACCTCCTAACACAGCCTCCTATAAGTCTACCTCCTAACACAGCCTCCTATAAGTCTACCTCCTAACACAGCCTCCTATAAGTCAACCTCCTAACACAGCCTCCTATAAGTCTACCTCCTAACACAGCCTCCTATAAGTCAACCTCCTAACACAGCCTCCTATAAGTCTACCTCCTAACACAGCCTCCTATAAGTCTACCTCCTAACACAGCCTCCTATAAGTCAACCTCCTAACACAGCCTCCTATAAGTCAACCTCCTAACACAGCCTCCTATAAGTCTACCTCCTAACACAGCCTCCTATAAGTCAACCTCCTAACACAGCCTCCTATAAGTCAACCTCCTAACACAGCCTCCTATAAGTCAACCTCCTAACACAGCCTCCTATAAGTCAACCTCCTAACACAGCCTCCTATAAGTCTACCTCCTAACACAGCCTCCTATAAGTCAACCTCCTAACACAGCCTCCTATAAGTCAACCTCCTAACACAGCCTCCTATAAGTCAACCTCCTAACACAGCCTCCTATAAGTCAACCTCCTAACACAGCCTCCAAGTTTGCCACACTTCCCAGTTTATCTAACACTTCCTCATGCTTTGTTTACCTCCTCTTCCAAGTATATCTACCTCCTCTCCCGGTATATCTAATCCAGGCTCTTTCTGTTGTATACAGCTGGTGAACTACGGGCAGCCAGGTCGAGCCATAACGGTGGAGACGGAGCATCGAGGCGACACAACCCGCTCCTCACTGCTCGTCCTCAATGCTTCAAGTTGGGACTCGGGACAGTACGCCTGCAAGCCCTCCAACGCTGAGAGAGTGTCCATCAAGGTTCACGTGCTGAGGAGTAAGTGGAGAGAGGGAGGGAATGAGGGGGAGAGAGAGATAGGGAGGGAATGAAGGGGATAGAGAGATAGGGAGGGAACGGGGAATGGATTGGTGAAGGAGTCCAACGAGGTCCACGTTCTCAGAAGTAACTAGATGGAGGGAGAGGGAGGGATATAGAGGGAGAGGGAGGGAGAGAGGGAGACTGTGGGAAAGAGAGGGAGAGGGAGGGAGAGGGAGGGAGAGAGGGAGACGGTGAGAGAGAGAGGGAGAGGGTGGGAGAGAGAGGGAGAGGGAGGGAAGGAATAAGGGTCTCCATCAAGTTTTATGCCCTCAATATAATGAGGGTAAAAAATATGAAGAAAATGACATGGAGAAAGGAAAAGAAAGTTGAAGAAAGAAGAAACGATGACTAGAAGGATGGAGAAAGACAATGGGGAAAGGAGAGAAAAAGATGTGCAAAAGAAAGATGGAAAGACAATCAGGAAAAAAAAGTGAAAAAAAAAGATAGTATTAGACTGGAGAGAGAGAGAGAGAGAGAGAGAGAGAGAGAGAGAGAGAGAGAGAGAGAGAGAGAGAGAGAGAGAGAGAGAGAGAGAGAGAGCAGAGGAAGAAAAGCAATTAAGAAGAGACTTTGGAGAGAGGATATATATAAAGACTGAGATGAATGCAGAGGAGGAAGGAGGGAAGAGGAGGAGGAGGAAGGAGGGAAGAGAAGGAGGAGGAAGGAGGGAAGAGAAGGAGGAGGAAGGAGGGAAGAGGAGAATTAGATATCGGAACAATTAAGTGTTGAGAATGTTGTCATGAGGAGCAATGCTGAGTGTCTGAGGAAGAGAGAGAGAGAGAGAGAGAGAGAGAGAGAGAGAGAGAGAGAGAGAGAGAGAGAGAGAGAGGATAAGAAGAGTGAGTGAAGGAGAACGATGAATTAGTCATAGAAGAGAAGGA
>WNWK01000098.1:707500-730000 GCA_009830355.1 Cherax destructor | reverse complement strand
CACTTCATGGTAATCCATCAGGCGTCTAGAGTGCACATTGGTATTCGTATCTTAACAGCAATAACGCTTTGTATATGTTCTGATTAGAGCACCTGTCCTGGTGTGTGTGTGTGTGTACTCACCTATTTGTACTCACCTATTTGTGGTTGCAGGGGTCGAGTCATAGCTCCTGGCCCCGCCTCTTCACTGATTGCTACTAGGTCCTCTCTCTCCCTGCTCCATGAGCTTTATCAAACCTAGTCTTAAAACTATGTATGGTTCCTGCCTCCACTATGTCGCTTTCTAAGCTATTCCCCTTCCTGACAACTCTATGACTGAAGAAATACTTCCTAACATCCCTTTGACTCATAGGAGTCTTCAACCTCCAATTGTGACCCCTTGTTTCTGTGTCCCCTCTCTGGAACATCTTGTCTCTGTCCACCTTATCTATTCCTCGCAGTATTTTATATGTCGTTATCATGTCTCCCCTAACCCTCCTGTCCTCTAGTGTCGGCAGGCCGATTTCCCTTAACCTTTCTTCGTAGGACAATCCCCTTAGCTCTGGGACTAGTCTTGTTGCAAACCTTTGCACTTTCTCTAATTTCTTGACGTGCTTGACCAGGTGTGGGTTCCAAACTGGTGCTGTATACTCCAGTATGGGCCTGACGTATATGGTATACAGTGTCTTGAATGATTCTTTAGTGAGGTATTGGAACGCTATTCTTAGGTTTGCCAGCCGCCCGTATGCTGCAGCAGTTATCTGATTGATGTGTGCCTCAGGAGATGTGCTCGGTATTATACTCACCCCAAGATCTTTTTCTTTGAGTGAGGTTTGCAGTCTTTGTGTGTGTGTGTGTGTGTGTGTGTGTGTGTGTGTGTGTGTGTGTGTCCTGAAAGCAGCAGTGCATGGACACGGAGTACAATAATATATGGGTATAATAATATATACGTATATATATACGTATATATATATATATATATATATATATATATATATATATATATATATATATATAAAGGAGAGGACGTGGATACAAAATAGTATATATATATATATATATATATATATATATATATATATATATATATATATATATATATATATATATATATACATACTATTTTCTATCCACGTCCTCTCCTTTCTCCATCGTCTCCGCCCTCATTTAAACTTCGTATCGCCTTTCTCCCCTCTCCCCTTCTCCCCTCTCTCCTCCCTCACCTCTCCTTTCTTTCCTCTCCCCCATGGCCATTACCGCTCCTGACAGACCTTCCACACTCCTTTGGCATCGCCTGAGTGTTGTTGCTTCTCTCTCTCTTTCTCTCTCTTTTACTCTCTCTCTCTCGTCTCCTTCCTCTGCGTGTAGCCCCACCGACACCAAATTATATCTGGCATTTGGGTAAACGTTGTCGGTGCGGGGAGAGGCTGGCACATGGGTGAGATCAAAGCCAGTCTCGTGAATATTGCTCACTGGGGGTTAATCTGCCTCTCTCCGCCTTGTTGCTTACGACACCTCTATTTCCAAACCCACCTGCCTTTATTAATTAATAAGCTAAGCCATTAAATTTCTGCGGGATGCCTGGTGGACGTCACTACCTAACTCGGTAGTGTAGGATCACTTCATATGGAAGAGGTAAATCCGGGGTTACTTTTATCCTGATCCATCCGGGGATACGTGGCAAGGACTGGATGGTAGGACGCGCCTCCTTTATCGTGAACCCCCGGGGGATATACCAGGCAAATAAATGAGACGCCAACTCTCACTTAACCTCTCACTGGCCAAATTTAAACCTGCAACGTTAAAAGTTAGTTCACTTACTACGTGTTGAGCTGCGAGAGTTTGTGCGCTCACAGCCACAAACTGAAATGGTCGAGCGAATTGTTGCTGGAATTTAAGCCCAGGAAGCCTAGGAAGAGAAAAGTTATGAAACTGGGATATTAGGAAAACAAGTAAGGAAAAACAATAAACAACAGTATAGGGAAAGAGGCAAAGATGTCTTTGCACTGTGACAGGGAGAGTAAGAGCCCGCAGTTTTAAAGCGAGAAAATGGTGAAGTCATTTTATATTTTATTTTTAGAATGAAAACTGGGAGGGACTGGTCCCAGACCTACACACACTAATCATTCCATGTGAAAGCAAGAGACTTGGCAGACGGTGCAAAGTACCTTCACTAAAAGGCACGGGCGCGACGAGTACACTAAGAGAATTCAATGAGTGTCAGAGGTCCCTGACTCTTCAACGACCTCCCTCCGTGTATAAGAGGAATTACCAACAAACCTCTGGTTGTCTTCATGAGGCAACTGGACTAGGTCCTCAGATCAGTTCCTGACCAGCCAGGCTGTGGTTCATACGCTGCACTGTGTGTAGCCAGAGGTAACAGCCTGGTTGATAAGGCCTTGATCCACCGGATTTCCTGGTCTGGGACAGAGCCGTGGGGGCATTGACCCCCGGGTACATTCTTCAGGTAGCAGTGGTAAATGAGGCAGTAAATACTACAACCACAGGGGGTTAAAAATTATATGTGATGAATTAAACATTAATCACTATACACCACAACCATAATTCTTCCCCTGTGTTTACAACACAAGTTATCACAAACGATGTTATCATAAACACGGTCAAAATTATTCAGGAAGGATTTAACTTGCTATAGCATTTTTTTTTACGAAATTTCAAATTTTCACTTCAACTTAGAATTTAAAAAAAAGTAATTTAAAGTAT
Organism: Cherax destructor; assembly: GCA_009830355.1. Taxonomy (NCBI): domain Eukaryota; kingdom Metazoa; phylum Arthropoda; class Malacostraca; order Decapoda; family Parastacidae; genus Cherax; species Cherax destructor. The sequence goes on along the minus strand of WNWK01000098.1, from coordinate 727,298 downwards.
AAAAAGCTTAATGTTATAGATTGAGCTAGATTATAGGTTTGAAGAAAGTCTCTTAAAGAGAAGAAACTCCCTTGAGAAAGTATACAGTTTCTTCCACCAAACTTAGTAAAAATTGCCTTAAGATTAAAAAAATGACAAAAATTACCCACTTTCCAAGTTCAGGCAATTGATCTGTTCCAGAAAGTTTTGATCCCAAGGTCAGGTCACACTTAATAGTCAGGTCACCAAGAGTTCACAGGTGAGGCAACACTGTATCTTTATCGTCTTCTCTCATTCCAACTGAAGTAGCTAATATATGTACATATATATATATATATATATATATATATATATATATATATATATATATATATATATATATATATATATATATATATAAGTAAAGTCATTTTAGTGTGGTTGCTTCAGCGGGTTTTCTTAGAACTGGTCTGAGCTTCGACTTTTGCGTCTTACATTTAATAGCAGCTGTCCTGAGCAGCGGGTGGCAATTATCTTCGTTGATAAAATATTGAGTGGTGGAGCTGAGGGGCAGATATATCCCTGGAGAAACTCTGAGTGGCGTGTGGCTGGTCTCTGGTGGACCTCCTCGTGATACACAACACTGCGGACACCTTTTAATTTGAAGTCTTTATTGCGAAGGATTGTGATTTGAAATTATTTTTTTTTCTTTATTTGGCGATTCTGATGTCCGCTGTGTAATTGTCAGCAAATATTGATGCCAGTGTGTTCGTTGTTTTTGTTGTTGTATGTGTTTGTGTGTGTGAGCGCGCGATACATGCATAGTAGTAATTGCCTGTGTGTTCTTCCTCAGGTGAGACTCCGGCAGCCATGCAAACGACAACAAGCGCTTCGCCCAGACTCAGCACGTCTTATCTCTTAATATTTTGCTTACTTCTTCCCCTCCTTACCCCCGTCTCCTCGTCCTCCTCCTCTCGGCGCTCTCACAGATAAGGCCGCAAGACCTGTGTCTAGGAAGAGGGAAGAAAAAGAAGAGAGGAAGACATCACCGCGGGAGATAGAGTGCTCGCCCTCATCGAAAAATTCAAAATAAAACAGCAGGATTTACTCCTGGTTTTTTTTTTTGTAGACATTTGATGCGCTCTTCCTCCCGTCGAGCTGTTAGCAATATCGCGGTTAAACTGTACATTATTGGGCTGTTTGACTGAAATATTATAACCTTTCTAGGGCGGAGTTGTCCAGTGTGGTTAAAATACGCTTCTGCAATGTAGTCTTGAAACAGGAAACTCCTGACAATATTTGGCTATGTTTTTGCAGTACTTTAGTCTGGGTGAACGTCGTGGGTAAGTCAGGCTACAGTTTTGCCGTGCTCCTGCCAAGATGTGACCGGAAATGCCTAGTGAAGCAGAAGCGTCAAGTGCAGCGTAGATAAGTGAAAGTAAGAGACAAGTGAAGGCATCACTAATTAGTGTTGACTGCAGTGGATGCCCTCAGAAGATATGCTGGTGGAAATGCTTTCATGCTACTCTTGGAGGAAGAGACGTATGCCTGTGAAATAAAACCTGCTTTAAAGATAAGTTTTGTACAGATTGTGGCTATTTTATGGTGCGTTTGGCTATATTCTTAATGTGTTGTTGTTGGGAGTTATGTACGTAGAGTAGGTAAGGGTCTTAATGCTTAACAAGCGTCTGGAAGGAGGACTGTGTTCTGTAACATATTATATCCGCGAGACACCGCTAAACCCGCATGAGACCTGTAGAAAACAAACAGGCAGCATGGGAGAGTTGCGGTCTTCAGCCCAAGAAGATATATAACAGTCATATAGCCCAAATAAATTAAGAAGCTATATTATACGATATATCCAAGGAATATATAGTGTGTCTTAAATTTAATATGTATATATATATAAATCCTCGATTGTTTTAATGGGTTGAAATGGTTCAGAAAGAAGGTGATTGTACTGCCTCCTGTTTTATTTTGTGAGGTTTAAATTGTGTTTAAATATGGTATGGGTTTTATGTCTCACATAACTGTGATATTTTATTCCCCCCCTCCCCCTCCGCCCTCCCCCATCACTCGTGGAATAAAGGCGTCAGGTAGTAAAGCAATGTGAGAGGAAACTCGTGTTAATTGTTAATACAGATGGGAAGGAGATCACAGAAGAGGGGAATCACTGAGAATATAACGTTGGGCAAAAAGATGGTGTCAAGAGTGTTTAAACGTGACGTCACGGTGTTACCACAGATGACTCCACCAATAAAAAAATAAATAAAAGACGTCAAGCCACAAAATATAAATGACCACCCCCCCACAAAAAAAATGCAATAACGGTTCAGTCAAACAGAGAACTGAGAACACAGCCTCTGAACAAAATGAACAGAAAACAGAACGCCTGAAAAATCCCAAAAGTGTTATAAGAAATTATTTATTTTGGAAAATACTCTGAGATGTTTCCTAATGTCTTCCGATACGGGGTATATATGCCTGTACTATTATATATATATATATATATATATATATATATATATATATATATATATATATATATATATATATATATTATTAATAAATATTGAAGCATCTTTCAAGGGTGATTTTTGTTATTACCTTACAATGATATATTTGTAAATACTGATATTACTAAGGTTCATTCTTACTTTTAGTAAGGTTAATAACATATTCTTTATGACAGGTGAGAGAGGAATGAGAGTAGTTATCCCTCTCATCTGTGTGTCTCATTACAGGTGTGTGAGGCAGATGTTGGGGTATATATATATATATATATATATATATATATATATATATATATATATATATATATATATATATATATATATATATATATATATATATATCCCAACATCTGCCTCACACATGCCCAACACCTGCCTTACACACCTGTAATGCTGTAATGGAGATTTTCGTAAGATGTAGATTTAAAGGGAAAGTTTACATTGAGACAAACTAGTGAATAGATTGTAGATCATTCAAAACTCCTGAATGTCGTATGTGTGAATTTGGAAGAGGCACGTGACAGCGGGGACAGGGAGCGGTAAACTCTTAAGAGTCTGTAAGGAAGCGCTTAGAAAAAACTGCATGCTTCAGTGTTAACACTCACTTAAGGTTTACACATTCAGTCAGTACACATTCAATCTGTTTTTACCAACACAGGTAAGTAAAAAACACCAAGGAACGCGTCTGCAGCAAATATATCAGTGTGTTTTGGCAGTATGTTGTTTAACAGTTTAAAATAATTTTAGCCTATTATAAGGAAGACTTTTTAGAATGATTCATGTAAACGAGGTTGATGGAGGAGAGAGAGAACGAACTGTGCTTAGAGAGAGAGAGAGAGAGAGAGAGAGAGAGAGAGAGGAGAGAGAGAGAGAGAGAAAAGTGTTAGTAGCAGTACAATAAAAGGTGAAGGATGGAGGGATTTCTATATTACTGTTACTGGTTTCCGTAGAGTCAAGGTCAGTAGCTTTTATGGGATTTGAAATCGTCAAGCAAAATGATATCTGGGGACGGGTTTGAGTGATTTTCAATTCAGGACTAGGTTTTTTTTTAATGGCTGGTGGTCATTACACCGCTGGGAAAACTTTGAAATTACATGCACTGTATTTGCTAATTCTAAAACTCAAGCCTAGTCGACCTGTTTCTCTTGACTGTGTGTGAAGTCAGTCAAGAGAAATAGGTTAGCTGGACTTGAGTTTTGCAAGTGGCAAGTATAATACTTGTAATTTCAAACTTCTTCCAGCGGTTTAATGACCACCAGCTATTAAAAAAATCGAGTCCTGAATTAAAAATCCCTCAAATCCGTCCCCAGATATCCTTTTGCTTGACGATATCAACTTAAGTCATCTGGAAGCACATCATGGATGTTTGCTGCTCGCTACGTCAACACTGCCTCAGGAGGTCTGAGCCGGAAAGGCGGCTACAGCGCGAGTTATGATTACTGTGCCTTCCTCGTCACTTTTCCCATCAGAGGAAAAAATCAAATGTTTAAAGAAAACACTATTTAAAAGCCCATTTGTGTTTGATGTACGAATCAATAACAATTAACTGGTGATTATAAAAAAAGTTATTAATCTTTGAGGCAGGAACGAAGCTGTGTGTAGGCAGTAATTACCCCGCATAATAACTCAACGTATTCGTACATTTTTAGTCGGTAAAGTAAAAGGGTTAATTAATATAAAAGGCCTCCCGGAGCTCTTTTTATGTTTTAATTAGGTGTTTATGTATGCATTATATGTATGCATATATGTAAATAATAAATTACATAAGTATAAATGTAGGTACTTATTTACGTGTGAGTTTATTAATTTTATCTATATATCTTGGAATGGGCTAATTCATATGCGTATATTTTTTTTAACACATCGGCCATTTCCCACCGAGGCAACGTGACTCAAAAACGAAGAAACACTTTCATCATCATTCGCTCCATCACTGTCTTGCCAGAGGCACTCCTACACTACAGTTATAAAACTGCAACTATCTATATATTAATGGTATACAAAAGTGAGAAGTAGATGGATAAATGGATACTACACATGTGCAAGTCTTGGGTAGCTTTCTGGCGGAGACGTTGCATCAAGTAAAGGGTTTCATCAGTGCAATACAGAGAATAATTAGTGGAGACGGTGGAAGACGTCATGTAGTAATTTAAAGTGATCAGTCCCCCAGCTTTAATAATTAAGAAGAAATTCAATCCCTCAGCCTTGATGGAAAGAGTTCAATCCTTCAGCCTTGATGGAAGGAGTTCAATCCCTCAACCTTGAAAGGAGGTGTCCAACCTTTTAGCTTGATGACTGTGAAGTAGGTGACCGAGGGAGACATACTGGAGAGAGGCAAGACGAAGCTCCACCTCTTCATGTCTTCCAACGCGTCCAACATTATTCACCGTATAGCACTGATAAATCCGATGGTTGGCGAAACGTCTTCACGGTCAAGATAACCAAGTGTCACACATGTGTCTTATTCACCACTGTCTGGCATGCGCGCATTTACACATGCCTGCATATGACACAGGTGGACCCACTCTGAAAAACTGAAGGTGGAAGTAAGAGCAGCGTTGCATGCATCGTCGTGCAGCTGAGAGCTGTGGTTAGTGGCCCTTCAGTAATCATCTGGGAATGCTCCCTGGAGTCCTCTGTGGACCAGTCAACTAAGATGCTGGGTAAGTGATTCCAGCGTTGCTAAACTGCTGCCTCAAACTTCCTGGCTAGATTGTTACAGTCTTTGTATCATGAATTATACACAAACACCCACACTCTCTATTACGTTATCAATAAACCATAAGAATGCAAGCGAGAGACACGAGGTGTGGTCGCTGTTAAAGGTGAGCTTACAATAGACGGTGACATCACGAGATGAGGAGCGTGGGATCGTGAGAACAGACGTCTCTTATGCAGGAGGTCAGCAATTATCAAAGTCCCAGGGATTACACAAGATTCAATAAGTTTTCTTTCACTTGTATTCTTAGTTAGTATTCTTAGTCAGTATTTCTTGTCGTCTTGTGTCCACAAGACTTGTAGCAGCGGCCAAAAATCTGACTTTTTTTCCACGTTGCTCTGTGTAGAATTAATATGTGCTGCATGAAGCATCATATGGTCATAATGTCTCCTAAGAACTTGAATTTTGACAGATTTATATAAGTGAATTGTGAAGTTATAATGAGTTTGGTTTTAAGTGAGGCAAATATATCACAGAAATTATTCAAAGGGAATATTATTTTATTTCTACATAATACACCATTTTTTTTTTTTGGGGGGGGGAAGAGGAGGCTTCAAGTTTCTAAACGTTGTAATAATACTGAGAGAGAACATGATCAAGGTAATGAAGATTTTTGTTTATAGGATAGCTGTCTTGGATTTAGTTTGCAATTCTTTATAAATAAATTTATAGCCTGTTTCTTTACACGACCTTTTAGTCATGGATATTTAGTGTACGTTTTTACACAAACAATATGATATATATATTATATATATATATATATATATATATATATATATATATATATATATATATATATATATATATATAAAAAATAACTAGATGTCAGGTGTCCAGTGAGAACACAAGATAAGTTCCCAGCTAAGCTGAGTACATTCGGGGAAGTGGTAGGTTCAGGACTAATTAAATTCTCCTCCCGTTGGGATCCCAGTCTCACGAGCAGTACACAAATCGATACACCCACGGAAACGAAGTTGTTTGTGAAGCAAAGAACGTACTGAGCTTACCGTTGTGTGCTTGGCGTTAGATGTAAGCAAGTGTAAGTGTTCTCACCGGACACCTGACGTCTTGTGCCGCGGTGGCGTAGTGGACTAAGGCGTCGAGAGTTTAGCTAGCTTCCCGGGAGGCTGGCTAGGCGACTCGGGTTCATATCCTGGTCTGTCGCAGTTTTTCAGAGAGAGAGGAGAGAGAGAGAGAGAGGAGAGAGAGAGAGAGAGAGAGAGAGAGAGAGAGAGAGAGAGAGAGAGAGAGAGAGAGAGAGAGAGAGAGAGAGAGAAGCTGATCGCATGAAGTCTTCTTGAGTTATGAGCAAAATAAAGCGGGAAGTTAGGAGAAGAAAAAAAAACTCTGGCAACCACTTAAAGGCTCCTTCTCAGGAATACCAATAATAATCGATATTTTTATTATTATTATTATTATTATTATTATTATTATTATTATTATTATTAGTAGTAGTAGTAGTAGTAGTAGTAGTAGTAGTAGTAGTAGTAGTAATAATAATATGATTATTATATTATTTTTATAATATTTTATTATTATTATTACTAGTACTGTTATTGTTGTTGTTGTTGTTATTACAGTAATGACAGAGGCCCTGCCAAGCTCTTTCATAATTCCTGGCTCTCTCACCATCCTGCCTCTGCCTCCCTTCCCCCCTTTCCTCACTCTCTTCAACCACATGTCCCCTCACATTCCCTCCTTACTTCCCCTCCTACACATCCCTCTCCCCTCTCCTTCAACCCCAAAGGCTCCCCTTACCACTATTCTCTTCTCTCTCTCTCAGCTTCCTGGAGCCTCTGGAATTTCTTTATTTATCCTCTTACCTCGTCATTTCCTTTCTCTTCCCTCCCTGCCACCTCTCTCTCCCCTTCCTTCCTTCCCTCCCGCTTTCTTTTCTCCCTCTTCAGAGCCAGAAGGGCCCTCACTTCCGACCCAAAACTTTCTTTTTTGAAGTATAAAAGTTCAGGTTCTTACACCATGGAGTTAAAAGCCTCTCAGTTCCTCTAAATGAAAGTTTGTACTCTCAGCTCCTCTAAATGAAAGTGTGTACGCTCAGCTCCTCTAAATGAAAGTTTGTACTCTCAGTTCCTCTAAATGAAAGTTTGTACTCTCAGCTACTCTAAATGAAAGTTTGTACTCTCAGTTCCTCTAAATGAAAGTGTGTACTCTCAGCTCCTCTAAATGAAAGTTTGTACTCTCAGCTCCTCTAAATGAAAGTTTGTACTCTCAGTTCCACTAAATGAAAGTGTGTACTCTCAGCTCCTCTAAATGAAAGTTTGTACTCTCAGTTCCACTAAATGAAAGTTTGTACTCTCAGTTCCTCTAAATGAAAGTGTGTACTCTCAGCTCCTCTAATTCAAAGTTTCACAAACTCTTACTTCTTCACATCTAACCCATTTCCCTTTCTTGCCCCACGTTATGGGGAATGGGAGATAACAATAATCCCCATTCACCCAAGCATGGGTAGAGCTGTTCGGATTCCTTGGATCACGATCCCTTCACCAGCATCATGCTAATCCTGTCCCCCCCCGTCTCAAGAGTCCTGCTCCATAATCTCTCTCTCTTTCTCTCTCTCTCTCCCATCTCTCACTTTCTCTAACTAATCTCCCAACCCATCCAGTTAATGCAGTGGATTAGCGAATCCACAGCGATTAAGAGAATAATAGTCATATAAGCCAGATTAATAATGTTACTAGTTTTTAACAGAGTTAATGATGATGGTATTAATAATAATACTAGTTATCATCATTATTATTATTAACATAACAATTGTATCGATAATAAAAATTAATGGGCCATAACAACATTAATCTGACTGAGGTCACTGTTAGGTGTGTTAATACATTGTTGGGATATACACTCTCACTGCTGGGGTATACACTCTCACTGCTGGGGTATACACTCTCACTGCTGGGATATACACTCTCACTGCTGGAGTATACACTCTCACTGCTGGAGTATACACTCTCACTGCTGGGGTATACACTCTCACTGCTGGGGTATACACTCTCACTGCTGAGGTATACACTCTCACTGCTGGGGTATACACTCCACTGCTGGGGTATACACCTCACCTGCTGGGGTATACACTCTCACTGCTGGGGTATACACTCTCACTGCTGGGGTATACACTCACTGCTGAGGAATACACTCTCACTGCTGGGGTATACACTCTCACTGCTGGTATATACATTCACTGATGGGGTATGCACTCTCACTGCTGGGGTATACACTCTCACTGCTGGGGTATACACTCTCACTGCTGGGGTATACACTCTCACTGCTGGGGTATACACTCTCACTGCTGGGGTATACACTCTCACTGCTGGGGTATACACTCTCACTGCTGGGGTATACACTCTCACTGCTGGGGTATACACTCTCACTGCTGGGTATACACTCTCACTGCTGGTATATACATTCACTGATGGGGTATACACTCTCACAGCTGCGATATACACTCTCACTGCTGGGAAATACACTCTCACTGCTGGGATATACATTCACTGATGGGGTATACACTCTCACTGCTGGGGTATACACTCTCACAGCTGCTATATACACTCTCACTGCTGGGATATACACTCTCACTGCTGGGATATACTCTCTCACTGCTGGGATATACACTTTCACTGCTGGGATATAAACTCACTGCTGGGTTATACACTCACTGCTGGGATATACATTCACTGCTGGGGTATACACTCTCACTGCTGGGATATACACTCTCACTGCTTTGATATAAACTCACTGCTGGGTTATACACTCACTGCTGGGATATACATTCACTGCTGGGGTATACACTCTCACTGCTGAAATATATTTTTGCCATCTAAAATATATTCCCAACCGAGAATTATACTTTCAAAGGAGGAATCTGTTAACTGAACATTAGCACCTCGGTGTCCTGGTCCCATCTGTGAAGACCAGGAGACCACTCCACTCCGGAGGACAGCCCACTCCGGAGGACAGCCCACTCCAGAGGACAGCTCACTCCAGACAGCCCACCCTTGTCTCCAGGGTGGGCTGGTCTCCGGATTATTAACAATTTATGTATCCATTTTTTTCGAAGACTGATTGTGTCAGGAAGTATGTTAGGTCTGTTAAGGACGGTTCAGTGATGGAGTATTATTGTAGGGGAGTGATGGAAGTGATTGTGGCGGCGATTGTAGTGGTGGTGATGGTGGGGACTCTGAGGATTGGGTATATATACAAAATACTACGATTAATTGCCAAGGTGGACAGAGACAGGATGTTCCAGAGATGGGACATAAAAACAAGGGGTCACAATTGGAAGTTGAAGACTCTGATGAGTCAAAGAGATGTTAGGAAGTATTTCTTTAGTCATAGAGTTGTCAGGAAGTGGAATAGTCTGGCAAGTGACGTGGAGGCAGGAACCATACATAGTTGTAAGACAAGGCATGATTAAGCTCATGAAGCAGGGAGAGGACCTAGTAGCGATCAGTGAAGAGACGGGACCAGGAGCTATGTCTCGACCCCTGCAACCACAAATAGGTGGTGAGTACACCTATTTGTATACTCATCTGTTTGTGGTTGCAGGGGTCGAGCCATAGCTCCTGGCCCAGCTTCTTCATTGATCGCTACTAGGCCCTCTCTCTCCGTGCTCTATGAGCTTTATCATGCCTCGTCTTACAACTATGTATGGTTCCTGCCTCCACGTCACTTGCCAGACTATTCCACTTCCTGACAACTCTATGACTAAAGAAATACTTCCTAACATCTCTGACTCATCTGAGTCTTCAACTTCTAATTGTGAACCCTTGTTTCTGTGTCCCATCTCTGGAACATCCTGTCTCTGTCCACCTTGGCAATTCCTCATAGTATTTTGTATGTCCTTATCATGTCTCCCCGAACCCTCCTGTCCTTCAGTGTCGTCATGCCGATTTCCCTTAACTTTTCTTCGTAGGACATTTCCCTTAGCTCTGTAACTAGCCTTGTTACAAACCTTTGCACTTTCTGTGTGTGTGTGTGTGTGTGTGTGTGTGTGTGTGTGTGTGAACCTTTATTATACTAAACTAATATGATACCCTCAAGGGAGAAGAACTATTTGAAGTGTAGTGAGTCAATGACTCGAGAAACTAGAATATAACTTCGGGGCAAAAGATGCAACATAAACGAAGGTAAAGTGTTTTGGGGCAGAGTTATAGATCACTGGTACAGACTGACCACCGAAACCCTACTGAAGAAACAATACCTTTAACAACCAGTTGGACAAGCAATTTGCAAAAATAAAATTCAACTACAAACTGTGAATTGGCTGGCTGTGTTCAACGGATTCCTGCCTACACTAGGACGATCACCTGACAAGGAGCCAGTCAAGACACAACAGAAATAGTGATAAAAAAACAGTAGCGATGATAGTAATAGTTGTAGCAGTTGAAATCTAAATCAACTTTCCAAATAATTATCCATGACACCATGTTTCATACGTCCTCAAAACAGCCGGTGTGCACGGAGAGCTGTGATTATCCAAATATCATCCAGCTGGATAGAGAATTAGAGGTCCCTCGCTGTCCACCATCCCCACGTATTACAGTGTGCTCTCGTGTATTTAGCTTGGGAATTCCACTGGGTAAAATTAATAAAACTCTAAGGCGATCTCACTCCACGTTTAACTATATTTGGTGGAGGTGAAAACTCCAGGCATGATTTTCCTTGTATTTTTGTCTTGCAAGAAGAGTGTGTACATGACCAGGCGGGCCAGAAGATAGGGATAGGTGGGTCAGGAAATAGGGATAGGTGGGTCAGGAGATAGGGATAGGTGGGTCAGGAGATCGGGATAAGAGAGTCAGGCGATATGGATGACTTATCTAACCTCTCTTCGTCAGTCTCCTTCTAACTAAATCCATCTAATAGTTCTAGACTTAGTGAGACCTTCTCTGTCTTCCGGTTCTAAGACACAGAAACATTACAGAACTTCAGGTTCGGGAGAGTTTTTCGTGAAGATCCCTGAATTCAGTCGAGGCGGCTGTAGCGGTGACGAACCACTCTCACGAACACGTAGTAAACAGAGAATAGTAAATATAAACATTCGCACCATTCGCGTAGTTAGTTCCGCCATTCTGATATTTCTCGCATGTCACACAGTAAAATAAACGGTACATTCATACCCTCATACATGCTCTCATACATGTATACTCTCATACATACCTTCAAACATACAGACACACGGATATAGGTAGATATAACTCACAGGACAGAATGGGGTTAGAACCCCCGGGCAAACTAGCTGGCTTGTACCTCATCCATGTATCTTCCTGGTATAATCATGCTGTAGTTATTCTATGTTATACTAAACTATTTTAGAGAATCCTACTGACACATACACTGCTTCTATATTCTCCAACTATTTTTCTATAGTTATATTATAATATACCTCAACTATTAGATGAATCATGCTGACACATGCATTGCTTCTATACAGTTACTATCATCCTGTATCCTATAATTGTATTATACACTGAGATGTTAACCAGAATGATACTGACACATACACTGGTTCTATTCTCATGCCATCATCCCGGCACCAGGCCAAGCGTTCCCTATGTAAATTGGTCGTTAGCGGCTGGAATTGCCATTTACCTTTAGCTGGTTAGCTAAGTAACGATAATTAATGGAAGTACCAGGAAAACGCTGTCAATAAAAGAGAGAGAGAGAGAGAGAGAGAGAGAGAGAGAGAGAGAGAGAGAGAGAGAGAGAGAGAGAGAGAGAGAGAGAGAGAGAGAGGGGGGATTAGGAGGGATAAAAGAGGGAAGTGAGTGGGGAGGGAATATTTTCATGACTTGCCATGGCATTCTTAAAATGAAGATGGGATAAAGTCGTGAAAAAAGAGGGAATCAGAGAAAGAAGAGAAAAAAAAGAGAAAAAAAAAGAAAGGAGAGATGAAAAGAGAGGAAGAACAAAGCTGCATGTGCACACTTATGTGCACACACGCTTGTAATCCCACTTATTTTCGACTCATTCCACACCTCGCACCACCTTCTTACTTTCAGCACTTCTACAAGCGTTCTCACCTACCTTAAGCACTTTAACGGACAATTTCAGTATTTCTATGCGTTCCCTTAGGTATCTCTTCCATGGTGAAGAAAAACACCCACGCGGTAGGATAACACTTTATTTGGGACACCATATAGAGCTTTATCAGCAACAGTAAAGCTCTACACAGAGAGAAACGTTGTCCCAGTGCAAGCTTGTTCCGTAACTTGCATCTTTCTCTTCGCTGTTGTCTGCTATACGGCGTTTCGATCTTTATCTTCCATCCTGTCCCTCGAAGAGACAGTTCCAGCGTCTCCTACTCTTCCAGGAGACCTTAGAGCACTGCTCCTCCTCTTCCATCTAGTCCCTCCGCCTCACAGTGATAGTTCCAGCGTTCCCTACTCTTCCAGCAGACCTTCCAGCGCTGCTCCTCTTCTTACATCCGATCCCCCCACCTCTCAGTGACAGTTCAGCGTCTCCTACTCTTCCAGCAGACCTTCCAGCGTTCCAGCATCTACTCTTCCAGTACTGCTCTCTCTGTTCCTTGTGTCTCGAAGTCACTCGCTTCCGCTCCAGAGGTTTTAGTCGTTATCTCTGAAGCGAGATGCACAACCAGAAGATATTTGCTGACGTCGCTTCATGGTGTGTTAGTGATAATAATTGTTGCCACGGGAGGAGAGAGAGAGAGAGAGAGAGAGAGAGAGAGAGACAGAGAGAGACAGAGAGAGACAGACAGACAGACAGACAGACAGACAGACAGAGAGCGAGAGCAACTGCCTCTACCGCACACAGTCAACTCACACTAATCACTCCCCGAGCCAACCAAATAAAAAAAAAGACGAAGAAATTTTATGTTGGCCACAACTGAGTCTGGCCGACACGTCAATTGGGAATCATCAAAAACATTTTAAGAATCACGTAAAAACGTCGCGTGCACCCGTCGGAGCTCTCTAAATGCGTCGCGTTGGACTGGGGCTCAACAAATGATAATGTAAATATATATTCACGTATATGTATATATTCTCTATCTTAGTCTTTCCTGTGCTCGTCCATTATTCCTTTGTTCCTCTCTCTCACTTCCTGTTTTTATCTTTCAATGCTTCCCTGTCTGATCCACTTAATTCCTATTATCACTTGTGTTTTTTTTTTTCTTTCCCCATGTTTTAGCTCATCAGTTTATGTTCTAGTTCCCTGTTCTTTATTCTTCCCTGGCTCTTATTCATGCATTCTTCTTTCCTCCTTTTCTACCCATTATCATTATTATTATCATCATTTTATTATGATTATTATTATTATTACTAGCACAATAATTACCATCATTATTTTATCATCATTATTATTATTATTTCTAAAAATTATTATTATATTATTATTATGTTGGTGGATAAAAGGCAAACCATGCAAGGTTGTAACAGCACTTGGGGTTTGGGAGGTAATCAGGGTTGAACCAGAGAAAGGAAGAGGAGCTCGCACTTCTTGGATCAAAAGCCCTCCACCAGCCTCGAGGAGGCACCTGCCTTGATGAAAGGTGTTCAGTTCCCTCTTGTATCTTCCTCTCTATAACACTGATTCCTCTGTCTCCATCTTTAGTTCCATCACTCTCTCTCTCTCTCTCTCTCTCTCTCTCTCTCTCTCTCTCTCTCTCTCTCTCTCTCTCTCTCTCTCTCTCTCTCTCTCTCTCTCTCTCTCTCTAACCATTCTACCCTCACCTTATTTTTTTTCTCTTTCCCCAATTCTTCCTTCTTTCCTCCCTCCCTCCCTTGCCTCTTTCTTCCTTCGTGTCTCCATAATTCATTCCTAGGCGATATATAATAACTTCTCTCTCACACACGATACATTTAGGAATTAGGTAAGGCCTCCCTATGGCCCTCGGACTTGAGAATACGTGACTCACATTCATTATCTCTCTCTGTCTCTGTCTCTTCCTCTGTCTCTGCCTCTCCAAGGCTCAAGGAAGGGAACCTGGCGACCTTGAAGGAGAGGTGTAGGGCTTGATTACAAAGTATATAATCCCACAGGTACTGATAAGTTGTGAACAGCTTCAAGAGTAAGTATAACACAGCGTGAGATGCTGGAATGCAGTGAAGGTCAGTCATGTCAAATAAATAACAGGCGGTGTTAAGTGTTGTGTCTCGACCCCCGCAAGTACTAATAGGTCAGTGCACACACACACACACACACACACACACACAAACACACACACACATACACACACACACACACACACACACACACACACACACACACAGTGATCAAAACAAATAAAACGTGTTTTCGTTTTATTTTCGTTTTTTTGTATCTCTGCTCTGTGGTAATGGGTTTTGAATGACTGTGTTTGTTGGATGTTTGCGTGATAATCCTGTGTTTGTTTTTTGTTATCTCGTTTGATACACGTCCATGGATGTGTGTGCGTGCGTGTACTCGCCTAGTTGTGATTGCAAGGGTCGATTCATAGCTCCTAACTCAGCCTCCTTATCACCATCAATAAGTTTTTCTGGTCCGTAAGTTATCGGCTCCTATCGTACCTATACTTGAAACTCTTGGTTTTTTTATTAATAATTAACTACAGAGTAAGATTAGTTACGCAACTTCAACTCATTTACGGGCTAAGATTAGTTATCCTGCCTCAGTACACGATATTACACATAATACTTCTCCAGAATATTTACGCAATTCATCTGTTAACTAATGCGACATTTTATTGTGGCAACGTTTCGCTCTCCAGGATATTTGTCGAGCTTGACAAAGCTCCTGGAGAGCGAAACGTTGCCACAATAAAATGTCGCATTAGTTGCATCTGTGTCCATTTACCCAACATTTCGTCGGTAATTCTACCATTATTACAATACATCTTCACTATACTTCACACAGTGTATGTACGTACATTATTTTACACACAGTACATCTTGAGTCTCCAAACTGTAACTGAATTTATGTAGCGTTGAAAAATTATGTTGTATATTAGCATGACTTGCTTGAAAGTTCAGAGGTTCCTCACCAACGAATCAATTTCTCCTCCTTCGTTCCTTCTTTCTTATCTTATCATCTGGTAGCCTCCTGGGAAAACTGCGTTATTTATCACGCCTGTTTTCTCTGCAGCCACAGTGTCCGTGGCTTCGCTATTGTTTGAGACTCAGTGTACAATCGAATCCCAAACTCAGATATTACTTTCACTCAGCTTGTTTATAATTCTGGCGGCGCGCTGCCGCCGCTGCCGCCGCTGCCGCTGCTGCCGCTGCTGCCGCCGCTGCTGCCGCTGCTGCAGCGCCCTCCCAAAAAAATACACTGATGCAATTACTGTACAAAGATCATTAGCATCAGATTGAATATCTGGCAGAGTTGAACATTGACAGAGCCGGATGCCACTGAGGCTGACAACCAACCTACGTTTAAACGCATCACTCTCTCTATTTTATTAAGAGTAAATAAAGAATAAAACCTTAATTAATAAACTTTATTATTGTAAAAGATTTTATTTTGATGTCGCCCGCAGATTTATTATTATTTCCGGTAGCGGGAAACCCGTAGGAGTCATGCAGCACCTGTGGAAAGGCAAGAGAGACAGTTCTCTACTCTGTTATCGTGTCTTGGAGAACCCAGGCTGTTCTCTACCCTGTTCTCGTGTCTTGGAGAACCCAGGCTGTTCTCTACCCTGTTCTCGTGTCTCTGATAAACTAATTAACAGTTCACTACTGTAAAACAAAAATTCTCTTCTTCTTCAGTTATGTCTTCACATAAACATTCAACTTTGTTCATATTTTCCCTTGTTATCACACAATGCTTTATTGATTTCTCTTTTCTAATTTCTGTATACTTAATAGCCTTTCAGTTTCTATACTTTCTTGACTCTCTTTAGCGATTGTTCTTTATGCCTTATCTACGTAACTCTTTTTTTTTTCTTAGCGTCCTCTTCTTTTCTTTCTCATTTTCGTCTGTGTCCCAGAATACAATGAACCATGTTGCGTGTGTGTGTGTGTGTGTGTGTTTGTGTGTGTGTGTGTGTGTGTGTGTGTGTGTGTTTGTGTGTGTGTTTGTGTGTGTGTGTGTGTGTGTGTGTGTGTTTGTGTGTGTGTGTGTGTGTGTGTGTGTGTTTGTGTGTGTGTTTGTGTGTGTGTGTGTGTGTTTGTGTGTGTGTGTGTGTGTGTGTGTGTGTGTGTGTGTGTGTGTGTGTGTGTGTGTGTGTGTGTGTGTGTGTGTGTGTGTGTGTGTGTGTGTGCGTGTATTACAGCTAACTACTTTACAACAATTTAAATGTCATAAATTCGGTTCAAAATGTTCATAATGGTAAAATCAGAGGTAATAAAAATTACATATATTATTACAGTTTTTGCATAACGACGCCATTTACTGCAAAATAATGGAGAGAGAGAGAGAGAGAGAGAGAGAGAGAGAGAGAGAGAGAGAGAGAGAGAGAGAGAGAGTAAAACAGTATATTGGAAAGTAGTCAGCAGAAGTCCTTATGAGCGTATTTACAGTGTAGATAGAGGAGTATGTACCTAAAAGAACTTAATGACTTCCACTATTAGAGGTCATTATCGCCGGTCTGAGAGCAAGTTGTACACTGTTAAGCAAGAACACACTGATTCCTGAGATAAGGATTACAGCTCTCAGGGAATATACACCGAGTGAGATAAGCATCGCGGTGTATGGTAGACCTTCCTGGCCAGCGTCTCACGGGCTCTGTTGTGAATCTTTCTGGGCAATCTTTATCTTCTTTGTAGCCTCTCTGTGCTACCCTCTTCTATGTACTTCGGGAACGAGAACTGACAGGCATATTACAAGTGCCGTCTGACTGGTTTAATATCAAATGTATAAATACTGTCTCGTGAACTGTACTCCAAATTTATAGCTATGAGGCCCACATTATGTGGACTATGCTGAAATTTACTTTATTTTCACATACTCTACCCTCGTTTATTCCCATACTTTATTTATTAAAAAAAATAATTTACAGTAAACGTACTTAAACTGATAGACTTTAATATTTTTTTTGACACCCATTAAAAATCTGTGAAATACTACTGTTTATAGAAGAGAAAAAAATATTACGTAACGTGTAACGTATGGGAGGTTTGATTAGAGGACGGGGAGGGAGTAGCTTCACTTCCTCGGATCAAGAGCCCATTACCAATATCAATGTATACAATGTATCAACTGAAAATAACATTAATGGGATACAATACTGACCAGTTGATGAATAAGACACAGGTATTGCACGGGTGAAGCGCAGGTGTTTTACAGGTGTTGCGCAGGTGTTGCGCAGGTGTTGCACAGGTGTTGCGCAGGTGTTGCGCAAGTGTTGCACAGGTGTTGCACAGGTGAAGCGCAGGTGTTGCACAGGTGTTGCACAGGTGTTGCGCAAGTGTTGCGCAAGTGTTGCACAAGTGTTGCACAGGTGTTGTGCAGACGTTGCACAGGTGTTGCGCAGGTATCTTGTTCATCATCTAAGTCGCAGTCTTCCGACAAAAACAAATAAATTCCATATATTTTAAAGTTTCGTAAAAAAAACTGGGATTTAAATGAGACGTATCGTCTGAGGTGAAGCCCTTTAAAGTTGTTACGAACAGGACCTGGGACCTCCCTGTTACAGTGCTTCTCGTAACATACACCAACAGGACCTGGGACCTCCCTGTTACAGTGCTTCTCGTAACATACACCAACAGGACCTGGGACCTCCCTGTTACAGTGCTTCTCGTAACATACACCAACAGGACCTGGGACCTCCCTGTTACAGTGCTTCTCGTAACATACACCAACAGGACCTGGGACCTCCCTGTTACAGTGCTCCTCGTAACATAACACCAACAGAACCTGGGACCTCCCTGTTACAGTGCTTCTCGTAACATACACCAACAGGACCTGGGACCTCCCTGTTACAGTGCTTCTCGTAACATACACCAACAGGACCTGGGACCTCCCTGTTACAGTGCTTCTCGTAACATAACACCAACAGGACCTGGGACCTCCCTGTTACAGTGCTTCTCGTAACATACACCAACAGGACCTGGGACCTCCCTGTTACAGTGCTTCTCGTAACATACACCAACAGGACCTGGGACCTCCCTGTTACAGTGCTTCTCGTAACATACACCAACAGGACCTGGGACCTCCCTGTTACAGTGCTTCTCGTAACATACACCAACAGGACCTGGGACCTCCCTGTTACAGTGCTTCTCGTAACATACACCAACAGAACCTTTGACCTCCCTGTTACAGTGCTTCTCGTAACATACACCAACAGAACCTGGGACCTCCCTGTTACAGTGCTTCTCGTAACATACACCAACAGAACCTGGGACCTCCCTGTTACAGTGCTTCTCGTAACATACACCAACAGGACCTGGGACCTCCCTGTTACAGTGCTCCTCGTAACATAACACCAACAGGACCAGGGACTTCCCTGTTACAGTGCTCCTCGTAACATACACCAACAGGACCTGGGACCTCCCTGCTACAGTGCTTCTCGTAACATACACCAACAGGACCTGGGACCTCCCTGATACAGTGCTTCTCGTAACATACACCAATAGGACCTGGGACCTCCCTGTTACAGTGCTTCTCGTAACGTACACCAACAGGACCTGGGACCTCCCTGTTACAGTGCTTCTCGTAACATACACCAACAGGACCTGGGACCTCCCTGTTACAGTGCTTCTCGTAACATACACCAACAGGACCTGGGACCTCCCTGTTACAGTGCTCCTCGTAACATAACACCAACAGGACCAGGGACTTCCCTGTTACAGTGCTCCTCGTAACATACACCAACAGGACCTGGGACCTCCCTGCTACAGTGCTTCTCGTAACATACACCAACAGGACCTGGGACCTCCCTGCTACAGTGCTTCTCGTAACATACACCAACAGGACCTGGGACCTCCCTGTTACAGTGCTTCTCGTAACGTACACCAACAGGACCTGGGACCTCCCTGTTACAGTGCTTCTCGTAACATACACCAACAGGACCTGGGACCTCCCTGTTACAGTGCTTCACGTAACATACACCAACAACAGGTTTATCTTATCTAGAGGATATCAATCACTGGGACCACTTATGGAGGCAAAGGAATCTCTATAGATTCAGCTAGTTTTATTAACCTCATTAATAATCACATAATGTTTCCATTATTTATTAACTTATAAGCAAGACTACTCATACCGTAACAATTATGAGTAGAGATAATTATCTTTAAAACTGATAACTTGTTAAATATTCACAAGAGGAAACAGTCACACAGATTTTCTAGACTCGATCACAATGAGTCAAAAGAGGTATACACAGGCGTTTATAAACTTTAACGCAATATTAACACAATTAATCGAGTTCTTCCTCAGGGGGGCTTTTCACAATACCTCTCTTCTCGAAAAGTCTACAAACAGCTTATCACTTAGACCCGCTCACTGTTACTCGTAACTTCTAGGAACTTCTCAACCGCCTTCTCAGACCAAGTAACGCCCGACCACAGTAACGCCCGACCACAGTAACGCCCGACCACAGTAACGCCCGACCACAGGGCTTCCAAACTTCCGGGTTACTCTTCGGGAATTATAGTGAAGCTTAAGAGCCAGGCTCTCCACCGGATCCTTTCTCGACTAGAGGGAGGTGTGAACT
>WNWK01000098.1:685000-700000 GCA_009830355.1 Cherax destructor | reverse complement strand
CGTCTGGCGTGTGTGCGTCTCTCTCTCTCACTCTACCAGTCCTCCATCACAGTAAACACCGTCTATTAAACATAAATTGTATTCCTCGCATACACAGGTTCTGTTAATAGCATGTAACCGGCCTTCATAAACGATGCCCAGGTGTGCATATTGTATTGGCACCAGCAGGCCAGCGCTCACCCTCTGTATATGATACCCTCTTAGCGTCATGACACTCTCTTAGTGGCATGCCACCCTCTTTGTGTTATGACACTCGGAAGCGTTATAACACGAGTATAATATTGTGTGTGAGTATATCTGGCCGTGTGGGAGAAATATAATCTTTCCGTAACTTGACATTTCTTAAAAAATAAAGGCCTAGCAAAGTGTGATAAAAACATCAAAACTATATATCAAAACTTTGAAAAGTAACTAACAAAAGCTATTAAATAGTTACTAGTAAGCTTCACTTACTGCTTAATATGATCTTTGGCTGGTAAGAAGACCTGGTGACTAGCTCAGTGGTAAAGCGCTCGTCTCATAACCGAAGGGGCCCGGGCTCAATTCCCTGGAAAGACGAGGTGGAAAAAATATAATTAGTGATGTACCAAAGTAATGTCATTCGGGGCCATTTTAATTAGGTTAGGTAAGGTCTGTCAGGAAACAGGACAAGTGTTTCCCGACGCTGGTCTTAGTCATATGAAGATCCCACAGCTGGAGCTTTCGGTCATCTGACCGAGGCCTTCCACTGGCTTACCCCTCCATCCCTTTAAAATTATAGTTGTGAGTATTTTTTGGGACGGGAAGTGAGAACTTCTCAGCCTCTGCGCCGTTTAGGCCTCAAAATCCTCGTGATGCGAAGAGGAAATATTTACAAAGAACATAAATTTCGAGGGTTTATGAATCGCTTTTAGCGTCGTATAATACTAATGGTGGGATATAATTCATATAACCGAAAAAAAAGGTTATTTTTTAACCGAAAATTTATTATTGGTCTGTTTTGTCGGCTGTTGTAAAGAATTGTGATGGGTTTTTGGGGGAGGGGGAGGGATGTGATATGTATACGCGAGAGTTGAGAATTATAGTTTTGAAAAAAAAAAAAATGTATATATATTCGAAACGAGCGCCAAACACGCATGGGTCGTACAAGCTGACACACTTAATATTATTATAAGCATTGGCAGTTTTGGTTACGGAGGTCATCGCAGACCGCGCTACGGACCAAGACCAGTCTCCTTTCAGATTAGTGTAATTTGTTACCTTTCCCCTGACCTTGAGTATATAAGGCGCAGGGTGATTTTCAAAACTTTTGTGGGGAAAAAAGGCGCGCCTTATATGACGGAAAATACGATAAATGAATTCGGAAACAAAAATCAGAGTGTCATGGAGCAATTTGATATATGGTAGCAATATATGGCTGCTCTCTGAGGCTTGTGTGTTGTGACGCCCCTTAATGAAATTTTTTGAGAAAGCAATTATTGCTCATAGTTTAATTACCTGTAAATGCAATGGTATTAGAGCTGAGGAACTGACATGAAAGAGAATGGGAAAATAATGGGAAGTTATCAGTTAGGAATCCAGTTTTAATGTATTGTGAATACGGTAGAGGCGAAGATACTGTATGTTTGTGGTGGCATAAGAAGTTCAACGGAATAGGCTACGTGCATCGGAATAGGCTACGTGCATGAAGAAATTTATAATCAACAGTATATGGAAAGGGCAAAATAATATAAAAGTACAGAATATGTAAGATGGTAATAAAGATTGTGGGTGCCAACAGTAGAAATATGTAGATATATGTATATATGTATATATGTAGATATATTTAGAGACTGATGAATGTGGGATTCTGTGAGAGACGAGTGATTACAATGTGACTTATTTTTTGCTACGGAAAAAAAATAAGTACATGAAAATGCCCAGTTCAAAATGCATTAGACAGATTAAATAGCTTATAGATTAAAGGTGTTGGTTCTTGAAATTGAAAAATGAATTAAATAAATAATGGCTTGATGAAAATAATATATAAGCGAGTACAATGGAGTGAAGAACATGGATGTATAACTTACTTAGATAACTAGATTAGTTTCTAACTTTGTGATAGCTGACGGACTCTGTCAAGAAAGATTACTAGATTCTTTTGTCTTTCTTTAAAGTTCTTTTCGGACCAAAAAAATGGCTGTAGACTCTTTAGTCAGGGGAATTTATATTCAGCCAAGAATTATTATTATTCTTATTATTATTATTATTATTATTATTGGGAACGCTAAACCCGTAGGGATTATACAGCGCCTGTGGGGGGAGTAAGAAGGAAGGCATTCCGGCTTAATTCAGGGAACTGGAGCACAGACCCAATTATCTAGATCAAGAGCCCCTCACCATCATCAAGGAACCTCCCTTGAGGGGATTCAGTCAAGGAAAATGACTGAAATTTCTTCTCTTAAGGTGGTTGGATTCTGTCCAGTTCTGTTCGCTGATTCTGTACAGTTCTACTGGCTGGTGGACACTGTCCACACTTCTTCCCAGACGAGGGACATGACTGAAGCTACTGAGTCAAGGGACATGACTGAAGTTCCTTAGTCAAGGGACATGACTGAAGTTCCTTAGTCAAGGGACATGACTGAAGTTCCTGAGTCAAGGGACATGACTGAAGTTCCTTAGTCAAGGGACATGACTGAAGTTCCTTAGTCAAGGGACATGACTGAAGTTCCTGAGTCAAGGGACATGACTGAAGTTCCTGAGTCAAAGGACATGACTGAAGTTCCTGACAAGGCAAGCTGCATTCCACACTTCTTCCCAGGCATGGAAAATGACTCTAACTCTATTGGTGAGTCTTAAATGCAGTGACTCCCTGTCAGGACTATGTTGAGAGATGAACTTGGAACAACGGTCAGGACTGTGTTGAGAGATGAACTTGGAACAACGGTCAGGACTGTGTTGAGAGATGAACTGGAACAACGGTCAGGACTGTGTTGAGAAATGAACTGGAACAACGGTCAGGACTGTGTGTGCTGAAAGATGAACTTGGAACAATGCGATTCTCCAATCTCCATATTATGAAGAAAATAACCAGACATTTTATTCTCAAGACAGAAGACGCTCCAGGGCGTCTCCACCTCGCCACTCTTCTCTCTCTCTCTCTCTCCTCTCTCTTCTCTCTCTCTCTCTCTCTCTCTCTCCTCTCTCTTCTCTCTCTCTCTCTCTCTCTCTCTCTCTCTCTCTCTCTCTCTCTCTCTCTCTCTCTCTCTCTCTCTCTCTTCTTCTCTCTTCTCTCTCTCTCTCTCTCTCTCTCTCTCTCTCTCTCTCTCTCTCTCTCTCTCTCTCTCTCTCTCTCTCTCTCTCTCTCTCTCTCTCTCTCTCTTTCTCCCTTGTCAATTTCCTTCCCCTACCGGCTCCTTATTTACTTCCTTTCACCTATTCCCTCTTTATCCCTCTCCTTCATCCTGCCTCCTCTTCTGTCCCCTCTCTCCCTCCCGTAAGTATACTCTTACTGCGGTAAGTGTATTCTCAGCACCAATTTAAGCGCAAAACCCTAGTGGGTTTGGCGCTTAAATTATGATTGTAATAATAATCTTCATTGTAGTAAGTATATGAGAGTGTATATAAACTAAATTATCAAGTATGAGAACGTGTTCCTTCCCCCTCACTCTGAGGGGAGTTGATGGCTTATTGCCGTATTTTCCGGCATATAAGACGCACGAGCCTGTAAAACGATGTTTCCAAGCAGTTGTGACGTAACATTAGTGAACAACTGTTAAAACGTAACACAAAGTCTACCCTTGACCCTGACCTTGAGCATATAAGGCGCAGTGTTATTACGCGCCTTATATGCCGGAAAATGCAGTAATATCTTAGTGCCAAGTATTTGCATATGAATCCGGGTGTCGTCGTGGTAGCAGCAGCAGTAGTAGTAGATAGTAGTTGTTGTGGTTGTGATGGTAGTGGTATTGGTGGTGGTGGTGGTGGTGGTGATGGTGGTGGTGATGGTGGTGGTGGTGGTGATGGTGGTGGGGACTGACTGCATATACTTTTTTACCAGTCATTGTACAGTTGTAGTATAGATGATTTCTCACCCTTCCTGGGAAGGTGTCCCTTGAGGTGTATGTCTCTGCAGGTACACTGAGAGATATGTCTCAGTGTATATGCGCCGAGAAGTTTGTCTCTGCAGGTTGAAGAATGAGACACTTGTGTAACATTTGGGAATCTTTATTGGCGAAACGTTTCCTCAATAAACATTGCCAAATGTTGCACAAGAGTCTCGGTCTTCAAGTTGTCGGGTTTCTAAACTATTTATATGACGTCTCTGCATGTACACCAAGATGTGTATGATCGGTGTATACATGCCGAGAGGTGTGTATGTGTGTGTGAGTGTCTCAGTGTATACATACCGAGAGGTGTGTGTGTGTGTGTGTGTTTGAGTGTCTCAGTGTATACATGCCGAGGTGTGTGTGTGTGTGTGTCTCAGTGTATACATGGCGAGTGGTGTGTGTGTGTGTGTGTATGTGTGTGTGTGAGTGTCTTAGTGTAAATACACAGAAAGGTGTCTCTGTATATACAACTTTCAGTGTATATACAATGGGAAATGTATATCTTGGTGTATATACACAAAACGTTTGCCTTTGTGGCAAGTATTCTTGACTAATAGTAGCCAATTTACTCAAAGACAGGTGCTAATGACCTTTAGTGGTGAAAGCAGTTAAGCAGAAAGAAGTGACTTTCTCTCTCTCAGAAAGTTTCCCTACCAGAAAACGGGGGATCGACGGTGTACATTAAAAATTATCTAAGACAATCACTGTTTTAACACCTTAAACAGTCGTCCATATAAATGTATATACATTATTGGAATACTGTTTATAATTGAGAGGCTGGACTGCCTTCTCTATCATCCCTGTGACTGAAGAGCTTCCATTAGCTCAGGTTGGGTAAGATTTGTCAGGAAACAGGACAAGTGTTTCCTGACGCGGGTCTTGGTCATATGATGACCCTCAGCTGGAACTTTTGGTCATCTGACCGAGGCCTTCAGCTGACTTACCGATCCACCTCTTTAAAAATTATAGTTATGATTATATATATATAATCATTCTTGCTTATATTACTGGATGGCTGGTGAATGGGGATTTACAGACTATGGATTACACGAGGCTCATTAAGGCTACGCGTAGCCTTTTCACCGCTGGACTAGCATGCGTTAATCCCTAAAATAGGGATTAACATAAACTCCAAACATATATACGTGCGCTGAGAGAAATACACCTCACACTGTATGTATCCCGTACTCATGCTGTGTAGCGTAATGTGTAATAACGATATATATCCTAATTCAGCAATCCTTTCTCAGATAATCATTTAGGATGACTAGTTAATTAGTGATGCGAGAACTATACCTTTCATTAAGGTATAATTACGTATATGTTGTATGGTTAATATTAAATTATTAACTTTTGAGATTTACGTTTGAGCCAAGTTTCTCTTAATTTATTTATAGGATAGACTGGATCAGGCCCAGTGACTTATTTCCCTAAGTCTAGACGTGTTACTGTGGAAGTGGTGGTTTAAGGTGAATGGTTGCTGTGGTTGTTGACTGTGGTTGCAGGGTTGGTCTCTCTCTCTTTCTCTCTTTCTCTCTCTCCACCCAGTTATTTATTCTGACGCATCTATGTGAATTAATGTTTATAAATGCCATAAAATATGCAACTTTTGACGTGTGTGAAAAGCATTTCAGCGCGTGTGTTTCGCGCACTCCAACACGACATTTAGGACCGAAATGAAAAAAATGTCATTGACATTACTCGTCAACCATAATGCTTTCACAGGACCCAAATAACACATAAAATAATAGGATTTTTTTTAATTTATATCGAATCTGATTTCTCTCATTTATTTGTTGATGCAAAATACCGTTGTGTATTAGTGTAGATTTGTATAATTCGTGTATTATACATTAAGGATTTTTTACGCGGCTTGTGTTTATATTCATGGGGTGTGAGGCGTGTCGCTTGTGTTCAGTGAAGTGTGAGTCGGGTATCAAGAGTCATGAGTCAGGATATCAGGAGTTAGGGTATCTGGAGTCAGGGTATCAGGAGGCATGGTCTCAGGAGTCATGTGTTAGGGTATCATGAGTTAGGGTATCATGAGTTGGTATCATGAGTTAGGGTATCATGAGTTAGGGTTTCAAGAGTCAGGAGTGAGGACCTCAGGAGTCAGGAGTTCAGGTATGAGGAGTCATCCCTCCAGGTATGTGCGAGTCGGGTGTCGTAAAGAAATGATATTCAGTTAGCGTGTCGTCATTGTGTGCGTCAGGCCGAGTTTAGTGCGTCATTCTGTCCAAGGGTAACACAATGGTAGAGGGCTTTTCCATCTTCCTGTGTCGAGAGCCGTTGTACAGAGATGAACGCCTCGTCTCTGTGAGATCGAGGCGATACCTATTGTCTGCGTTGTTCTGTTCGCTTCTAAGACCTCGATCCTTCCATATATAGGACTGTAATGGATATTATTAAAGGTTGATTAGTTTAATCATACACAGATAACAGCACATAAGATAGAGGAGCTTAAGACGACGTTTCGGTCCGACCTGAACCATTTACAAACTCATAGTGTGACTTTGTAAATGGTCCAAGTCGGACCGATATATCGTCGCACGTTTCTCTTTCCTATGTGTGGGTTATTTGTGTATTGTTCCAGTCACGTTATTGTCTTTTAACTCTTTAGTTTATCCATCTCCTCCGTTTATTACGCCTCTTTCCTCTCCTTATCCACTCTGCTGGCATCCCATAATTTGCCTTCCCTTTACGTTCACCTGCATTTTACTTTCACCTACCTGATTCCTTGGGAAGTTTCGACAGTTCATGTTTGTTCCTCTCCACTTCCAAGTATAACAGCTCTCTTGCCTCCTACATCGTCACCATCACTCGTGGTCACTTCCAGTCTCATTCTGTTGCTGTGTACACTGATGCTTCTAAATCCCCCGATGGTGTCGGGAATCCCACCGTTTTTCCTGAAAGAATAATACTAGGTTATTTACTAGAAGCGGCCAGTGTTTTCACAGAAGAGTTGCATCCATTTCTCACTATTATCATGCACATTTACTCCATGTCCGCCTCGTCATTCGTAGCATTTATGGACTCCCAAATTACATTGCAGACTATTCAGAAATTCGACTCCTCTCATTCCATTGTCCTGCGTATACAACTTTGGTTATATTGCACAGGTTTTTTTTTACTGAGTCCCTGGATACGCCGTTGTTCATGACAATGAATAAGTAAGACTCAGCTTCTGGGTCAGATATTCGTGACCCCCCCCGCCCGGTTCCCACAGGGTTATAACTTTCGCACTATTTTTCAGTTATCCCTCAGCAAGTTAGCAACCGCTGGCAACAAGGGTGGTCCGAGTTGGGCTACAACAAATGGTTTTCTTTCAAACCAGGTTTAGGATTCTGGCCATCTTCCCACCATGGTCGGGTTGGAGAGACTGCACTTCCACACTGACCTGCCGGACACACGCGACTCATGGACACCTCGTTGAGAAATGGCAGGCATAGCTCTGCGAGGACTGTCAGGTCACACTTCCAATCCACCATATCCTAATAGACTGTGTGTCTGTCAGAGGACTCACAGTACTCCACCATCACCACCGCTTCGACACTCTAACTGACCTCCTCGCTGAAAGGTCCACTCTACCTCTGACACAAACTCCTCGATTTTTTTTTAACAGAAATTAACATATTGCACTAACTTTTGATTTAAATTCTATTCATGCACTACTCCCCGCACCCCACATATCTCTACATACACACCCTACATGCTACCCTCCACACTCCACATACTACCCCCCACACCTCACATATCACTATTCATACACCCCACAGCCCTTCTTACTGTCTCTCAGCCCTTCGCACTGCCCCTCAGTTCTTCTCACTGTCTCTTAGTCTTTCTCACTGTCTCTCAGTTCTTCTCACTGTCTCTCAGTCCTTCTCACTGTCTTTCAGCCCTTCTCACTGTCTCTCAGTTCTTTTCACTGTCTCTCAGCAATTCTCACTGTCTCCCAGACCTTTTCAGTGTCTCCTAGACCTTCTCACTGTCTCCCAGACCTCACCATTAGCGAACTTTTTTCTCTATCATTGCTTCCACTGTCGACTGTGTCTTCAAGACGTTGTCTTCCAGACGTTGTCTTCCAGACGTTGTCTTACAAACCTTGTCTTCCAGACGTTGTCTTCCAGACGTTGCCTTCCAGACGTTGTCTTCCAGACGTTGTCTTCCAGACGTTGTCTTACAAACCTTGTCTTCCAGACGTTGTCTTCCAGACGTTGTCTTCCAGACGTTGTCTTCCAGACGTTGTCTTCCAGACGTTGTCTTCCAGACGTTGTCTTCCAGACGTTGTCTTCCAAACGTTGTCTTCCAGACGTTGTCTTCCAGACGTTGTCTTCCAGACGTTGTCTTCCAGACGTTGTCTTCCAGACGTTGTCTTTCAGACGTTGTCTTCCAGACGTTGCCTTCCAGACGTTGTCTTCCAGACGTTGTCTTCCAGACGTTGTCTTCCAGACGTTGTCTTCCAAACGTTGTCTTCCAGACGTTGTCTTCCAGACGTTGTCTTCCAGACGTTGTCTTCCAGACGTTGTCTTCCAGACGTTGTCTTCCAGACGTTGTCTTCCAGACGTTGCTCTTCCAACGTTGCTTCCAGACGTTGTCTTCCAGACGTTGTCTTCCAGACGTTGTCTTCCAGACGTTGTCTTCCAGACAACGTTGTCTTCCAGACGTTGTCTTCCAACGTTGTCTTCAGACGTTGTCTTCCAGACGTTGTCTTCCAGACGTTGCTTCAGACGTTCTTCAGACGTTGTCTTCAGACGTTGTCTTCCAGACGTTGTCTTCCAGACGTTGTCTTTCAGACGTTGTCTTCCAGACGTTGTCTTCCAGACGTTGTCTTCCAGACCTTGTCTTCCAGACGTTGTCTTTCAGACGTTGTCTTCCAGACGTTGTCTTCCAGACGTTGTCTTCCAGACGTTGTCTTCCAGACGTTGTCTTCCAGACGTTGTCTTCCAGACGTTGTCTTCCAGACGTTGCCTTCCAGACGTTGTCTTCCAGACGTTGTCTTCCAAACGTTGTCTTCCAGACGTTGTCTTCCAGACGTTGTCTTAGACGTTGTCTTCCAGATGCTGACTTGTCTTCCAGACGTTGTCTTCCAGACGTTGTCTTCAAGACGTTGTCTTCCAGACGTTGTCTTCAGACGTTGTCTTCCAGACGTTGTCTTCCAGACGTTGTCTTCCAGACGTTGTCTTCCAGACCTTGTCTTCCAGACGTTGCCTTCCAGACGTTGTCTTCCAGACGTTGTCTTCCAAACCTTGTCTTCCAGACGTTGCTTCCAAACTTGTCTTCCAGACGTTGTCTTCCAACGTTGTCTTCCAGACGTTGTCTTCCAACCTTGTCTTACTTTCAGACGTTGTCTTCCAGACGTTGTCTTCCAGACGTTGTCTTCCAGACGTTGTCTTCCAGACGTTGTCTTTCTTCAGACGTTGTCTTCAGACGTTGTCTTCCAGACGTTGTCTTCCAGACGTTGTCTTCCAGACGCCAGTTGTCTTCAGACGTTGTCTTCCAGACGTTGTCTTTCAGACGTTGTCTTCCAGACGTTGTCTTCCAGACGTTTCTTCCAGACGTTGTCTTCCAAACCTTGTCTTCCAGACGTTGTCTTCCAGACGTTGTCTTCCAGACATTGTCTTCCAGACGTTGTCTTCCAAACCTTGTCTTCCAGACGTTGTCTTCCAGACGTTGTCTTCCAGACGTTGTCTTCCAGACGTTGCCTTCCAGACGTTGCCTTCCAGACGTTGTCTTCCAAACGTTGTCTTCCAGACGTTGTCTTCCAGACGTTGTCTTAGAAACGTTGTCTTCCAGACGTTGTCTTCCAGACGTTGTCTTCCAGACGTTGTCTTCCACACGTTGTCTTCCAGACGTTGTCTTTCAGACGTTGTCTTCCAGACGTTGCCTTCCAGACGTTGTCTTCCAGACGTTGTCTTCCAAACCTTGTCTTCCAGACGTTGTCTTCCAAACCTTGTCTTCCAGACGTTGTCTTCAAGACGTTGTCTTCCAGACGTTGTCTTCCAGACGTTGTCTTTCAGACGTTGTCTTCCAGACGTTGCCTTCCAGACGTTGTCTTCCAGACGTTGTCTTCCAAACCTTGTCTTCCAGACGTTGTCTTCCAGACGTTGTCTTCCAAACCTTGTCTTCCAGACGTTGTCTTCCAGACGTTGTCTTCCAGACGTTGTCTTCCAGACCTTGTCTTCCAGACGTTGTCTTCCAGACGTTGTCTTCCAGACGTTGTCTTCCAGGTGTTTCAAGTGTACCGTCTCTCCTTGTATCTGTCTCCACCTCGTCATCTCCCTCCTGGGGAGGAGCGTCCACGCAGAAACTTCATACTTGAGCAGACGCTTCTGCAAATGGCTCCTCCTCCTCCTCCTCCTCTTCTTCTTCCTCTTTCTTTTATGGGTTTTCTCTACCTTTTTATTTCGATTATTACTTCCCAGGTAAAACCAAGTCGACCATGTTTTATTGGACTTTATGGTGAGTGTGTGTGTGTGTACTCACCTATATGTGGTTGCAGGGGTCGATTCGTAGCTCCTAGCCCCGCCTCTTCACTGGTCGCTAATAGGTCCACTCTCTTCCTTTATCATACCTCTTCTTAAATCTATGTATGTATCCTGTCTTCACTACATCACCCTAAAGATTGTTCCACTTCCTGACAACTCTATGACTGAAGAAATATTTCCTAACATCTCTGTGATTCATCTGAGTCTTCAACTTCCAATTGTGACTCCTTGAAGCTGTGTCCCATCTCTGGAACATCCTGTCCCTATCCATCTTTGTATGTCGTTATCATGTCGTCAGGTGTGTGTGTGTACTCACCTAGTTGTGGTTGTTGCAGGGGTCGAGTCACAGCTCCAGTGTGTGTGTGTGTGTTGCTGCTAAAATTCTCTCTTTCCGAAAGCTTTTTAAAATGTCTTAAAATTTCCTCCGGTGAGTCTCTCTCTCTCTCTCTCTCTCTCTCTCTCTCTCTCTCTCTTTCTCTTGTTAGTAATTCCTATTGCAAGGCATGCAGTCGCTGCTATTGCATCCTGCGAGGTAGTTTGACCAGCAAATTGGCGTCGTGGGACGAGCGGAATACGAACGAGGTCGTTGGTGCAGGGCCCCTTGCTAGGACGTGCTGCTGTGGCCCCTTGCTAGGACGTGCTGCTGTGTCCCTTTGCTAGGACGTGCTGCTGTGGCCCCTTGCTAGGACGTGCTGCTGTGGCCCCTTGCTAGGACGTGCTGCTGTGTCCCCTTGCTAGGACGTGCTGCGTGGCCCCTTGCTAGGACGTGCTGCTGTGCCCCTTGCTAGGACGTGCTGCTGTGGCCCCTTGCTAGGACGTGCTGCTGTGCGCCTTGCTAGGACGTGCTGCTGTGGCCCCTTGCTAGGACGTGCTGCTGTGTCCCCTTGCTAGGACGTGCTGCTGTGGCCCCTTGCTAGGACGTGCTGCTGTGGCCCCTTGCTAGGACGTGCTGCTGTGTCCCCTTGCTAGGACGTGCTGCTGTGGCCCCTTGCTAGGACGTGCTGCTGTGGCCCCTTGCTAGGACGTGCTGCTGTGGCCCCTTGCTAGGACGTGCTGCTGTGGCCCCTTGCTAGGACGTGCTACTGTGCTATATCCGTAGGGATCATAAAGAGGGTAGGGAGTGGAGGTTAGATCCAGGTCCTTGGACCTAGAACTCTTCAGTAACAAGGCAGCTATAGTTCTTAAAGGGACATCTGGTAGAAAGGGGACAAGTGAGAGACAAGAAGAGGGAGGAGAGGATGAGAAGTATTTGTTCTGATGCCAGTTGTTTCATTGTGTACTCACCTAGTTTCGGTTGCAGGGGTCGAGTCATAGCTCCTGGCCCTGTGTGTGTGTGTGTGAGTGTGTGTGAGTGTGTGTACTCACCTATTTGTACTCACCTATTTGTGGTTTCAGGGGTCGAGTCATAGCTCCTGGCCCCGCCTCTTCACTGAATGCTACTAGGTCCTCTCTCTCCCTGCTCCATGAGCTTTATCAAACCTCGTCTTAAAACTATGTATGGTTTCTGCCTCCACTACGTCACTTTCTAGACTATTCCACTTCCTGACAACTCTATGACTGAAGAAATACTTCCTAACATCTCTTTGACTGTGTGTGTGTGTGTGTGTGTGTGTGTGAGCGTGTGTGTGTGTGCACGTACTCTTACTTATTTGAGGTTTCAGAAGTTAGACCACAGCTCCTGGTCCCGCCTGTTCGCTGGTTGTTACCAGGTTCATTCTCTGCTGGCTTTCAGAGCCTTATTGTACCTCTTCCTAAAGCTATGAAGGGGTCCTGCCTGTGTGTGTGTATTTACGTACATACACACACACTCACATACTCACATTTATAAAATTGAATTCCGTCAACCATTTTTTTGGTGGTGTTGTTGAGTTCCTGCAGGTCTTCCTGCAGGGATAATTGTTTTTTGTATTTTACCATGAGTAAGATTTTTACATCATCTCCAAACATGTTCATAATAATTAGTTATTTACCCTGGCAGCAGATGTATGTGTGTACACACAGACACAGACACAGACACACACACACACACACACACACACACACACACACACACACACCCGGTGGCCTAGTGGTAAAGTCTCGCTTCACGCTCGGAGGGCCGGTTCATTCCGACGGGGCGGAAATATTTCAGTGTTTCTACACACACACACACACACACACATACATACAACAGGCCTAGTGTCAAATCGACATGTGCCTAGGACAAAATGGTAACTAACTAACTAACTAACACACACACAGGTTGTTCCATTCATAGCTTTAAGAAGAGGTATGATAAAGCTCATGGCGCAGGGAGAGTGACCCAGTAGCGGCCAGTGAAGAGGTGGGGCCAGGAGCTATGACTCGACCCCTGCAACCACAACTATGTGAGTACACACACACACACACACACATACACACACACACACACACACAAACACAGAAGGGTCAGAGGAGACATGATAACGACATACAAAATACTGCGGGGAATCGACAAGGTAGACAGGGACAGGATGTTCCAGAGAGGGAACACAGAAACAAGGGGACACAACTGGAAGCTGAAGACTCAGATGAGTCAAAGGGATGTTAGGAAGCATTTCTTCAGCCACAGAGTAGTCAGGAAGTGGAATAGTCTAGAGAAAGATAGAGTGGAGGCAGGAACCATACATAGTTTTAAGACGAGATATGATAGAGCTCATGGAGCAGGGAGAGCAGAGACCCAGTAGCGGACAGCGAAGAGGCGGGGCCAGGAGCTGAGTCTCGACCCCTGCAACCACAATTAGGTGAGTACAATTAGGTGAGTACACACACATATATATATATATATATATAAACACTGATCTCTGGCCGACGGAGACTCGAACCTAGAACCTCATGACAAGGTACGCAGTGCTTTACCACCGTACCACACTGGTCCAATACCTTGGCATCCAGCTTCGCTAGACGTTATTCCAAGGCAGCCAGCTTTCAGGCAGGAAGGCTTACAGCTTTCATCTCATCCCCTGCATGCATCGACACAACTAGAGATTTTTACAATGCTAGAATTCGAAGACAGGCGAAATATTCACAAACACTGATCTCTGGCCGACGGAGCTGACCTACGAACTCATGACAGTACGCGTGCTTTACCGACCGTACCACACTGGTCAATACCTTGGCATCCAGTGTGGTACGGTCGGTAAGCACTGCGTACCTTGTCATGAGGTTCGAGGTTCGAGTCTCCGTCGGCCAGAGATCAGTGTTGTGAATATTTCGCCTGCTCTTGCGAATTCCTAATATATATATATATATATATATATATATATATATATATATATATATATATAATTGAGAGATCCCGAATTGAGCAATATTAATCAATATTATAAAATGTTGAGTATTGCAGAAAGCAGAGCTCATGAAACACTGCAGGTCAGCACGATATTGCAAGATTTAGAATAAAACTTTAGAACTAGTTCAATATCTTGCAGTGGTTCTGACTTAGATGGAAAATGTTGCTCATGCAACTCTGAGTTATTAGCCACCTGTTGAGTGGGGGTATCCTGCTGGTGAGCGGGGGTATCCTGCTGATGAGTGGGGGTATCCTGCTGGTGAGTGGGGGTATCCTGCTGGTGAGTGGGGTATCCTGCTGGTGAGTGGGGTATCCTGCTGGTGAGTGGGGTATCCTGCTGGTGAGTGGGGGTATCCTGCTGATGAGTGGGGTATCCTGCTGGTGAGTGGGGGTATCCTGCTGATGAGTGGAGGTATCCTGCTGGCGAGTGGGGGTATCCTGCTGATGAGTGGGGTATCCTGCTGGTGAGTGGGGGTATCCTGCTGATGAGTGGAGTATCCTGCTGGTGAGTGGGGTATCCTTTTGCTGAAGATAGTGTTGTGTGGATCTCTGTGCAGATAATGTAAAGCTAACGTGAAGAAAAGAAGACCGGAAATAGAGTACTAACTAGAGTACACGAGACTTCAAACCTCATTCACGATGAAGCACCCACCAGAGGTAAACACTGATACATATTACTAAAAATGACTCACAATATGTGTCCGGCACTATAGTTACAGTAGTGATCATAGTGCCGAGCATATCGCCAGAGGCACAACGATATATATAAGTCGATATATGTCGGTCCCATCTTAGTAAGGCGAACGAGGGAAGTATCATATCGGTAAATCAGTAATTATATTCAAGGGCTTAATTACCCCTCTTACTTTACGCTGATGCGTACCCTTGACACTGACTTTGAGCATATGCAGGCTGGCTTTGCAAGACTTTGTGTGGGGGAAAAAACGCGTCTTATATGCCGGAAAATAAGTAACTGGAGAAAGAGTAGATATTTGCAACTAGACTAGGTTCAGTGCTGTGAGGAATGAACGGTGAAGAGAGACTAAAGGCAGCGAACCTGAAGAAATTTAAGAACAGAAGAACCAGGGAAGATGTTATATCTGAATACGTTGTATCATGTATTTGTAGAAATCAAGAT
>WNWK01000098.1:660000-682500 GCA_009830355.1 Cherax destructor | reverse complement strand
GGAATTCTTCATGGAGGCAAATGTTTGTTGGCTTGCAGTATGAGAAGCTGTGTAAACCCGTGTGGGTCATGGAGTACCAGTAATCAAATTAATTTTTAAAGGGGTGGATCGGTAAGCCAGTGGAAGGCCCCAGTCAGATGGCCAAAAGCGCCAGTGGCGGGTCATCATATGACTGAGACCCGTGTCAGGAAACATTGTTTCTTGATGAATCTTACTTAACCTAACCTCAAGGGGTGATGGAGACTCGATTTTAAGTCCCCACTAATAGCGAAACAGAAACGCTGCCCCTGGCTGTCTTCAAGAGGGAGCTGGACAGACACCTCAAGTCAGTACCTGACCAGCCGGGTTGTGGTTCGTACGTCGGTTTGCGTGCGGCCAGCAGTAATAGCCTCGCTGATGAGGTCCTGATCCACTGCATGGCCTGGTCATGGACTGGACCGCAGGGGAGTTGATTCCCAGAAGACCCTCCAGGTATACTCCAGGTATAACTGGATGCAAGAGCAGGGTGAGTAACCCTGAGTCGAGAATGTAGACTGTAGGTGAGTAGTGAGGCAGAAATTGGAGAAGGTTGAGAAAAGGCTTACACGATTTCTAGTACTTGTGCTTCAGTCCTGTAGTACTTGCGCTGTACGCCTACAGTATCGGATTGTGCTGTAAACAACGGCCAGTAACAGAAAAGATGTAGACTCGGTAATATCTCGTATCATTAACTGTTTCATTCCCTCACCAAAACGCTACGTACACTGCTTACAAAATGTACAAGGAGTTTTAGGACAAACCAACTCAAACAGAAACTGTACGTAGCTATCACCTAGAACCACAGGTCACAAATTGATGGCCAGAGAGTCTGAGTGGATGGAACAATTACTTAGAGAAGGTAAAGAACAAAAAGTGACAATACCGTGATTGGAACAATACACAAATAACCCGCACATAGAAGATAGGAGCTTACGACGACGTTTCGGTCCGACTTGCTCCATTTACAAGTCAAGGTGATCAAACCATCCCTTTCCCCCCGACAAGTCAGAATGCCACAGCTAACCAAACGGTCATTAGATGATCTAGGGTTCTATATCATCACTAGATAGTTGTGCTGACCGTGTTTACACCTGGCAAACATGACTATAGGATTTTGGTTTATCTCACTTAATGAGTACATACGCACTCGGAGCACTCAGCAGAGGACATGAAGGTATAGTCGTTCTTGAGTGCTGCCTGACCCAGGACCTGTGTGTACAGTTCTTGAGTGCTGCCTGACCCAGGACATGTGTGTACAGTTCTTGAGTGCTGCTGAGCCAGAACATGTGTGTACAGTTCTTGAGTGCTGCCTGAGGCAGGACATGTGTGCACAGTTCTTGAACTTTATTTATATTGTGCGTGTGCCTATGTTGTGTTTCTGGGTAGTGTGTCCTGAGCACTGCTTGCCTTCTTGTCGCTTCGTCCTTAGCTGACGGAGGATCGAGCCTTCATTCCTAGAGCCGAATGACCCACACGGTTTTACAGCTTCACAATAAGTTTAGCGTACACTTGTGTCAGCTTGATCTTTCTACGCACGACGGTGAGTTAGTACAGTGTGCGTATAACTTGGTCATTTAAATGGTACAAGTGAGTGTTAATGAATAAAACACACATAAACACATACACACACACAGCGATATAGTGGAGGCAGGATCCATTCATAGCTTTAAGAAGAGGTATGATAAAGCTCATGGCGCAGGGAGAGTGACCCAGTAGCGGCCAGTGAAGAGGAGGGGCCAGGAGCTATGATTCGACCCCTGCAACCACAACTAGGTGAGTACACACACACAGGTGTGTGTGTACATGTAAATGTAATCTATTTTAATGATTCTAAGCTAATGGAATATTAATTACGAATGTATTAAATTATTTATGTTATTTTGAGTCAGTCATTATAATAGCTGCAATAACGATGATGATGATGATAATAATAATAATAATAATAATAATAATAATAATAATAATAATAATTAATTTTGTCTCCACAGATACCTCAACGCACCACTCACCTTTTTTCTTTCATCAATTCTATGGTTAACCTCATCCTTCATAAACCCATCCGCTGACACGTCAACTCCCAAATATCTGAAAACATTTACTTCTTCCATAATCCCTCTCTCCAATGTGATATCCATTTTTTCTTTATTTAAATCGTTTGATACCCTCATCACCTTACTCTTATCTATGTTCACTTTCAACTTTCTACCTTTACACACTCTCCCAAACTCGTCCACTAACCTTTGCAACTTTGTTTTTGAATCTCCCATAAGGACAGTATCATCAGCAAAAAGTAACTGTGTCAACTCCCATTTTGCATTTAATTCCTCATAATTTAATCCCACCCCTCTCCCCAACACCCTAGCATTTACTTGTTTTACAACCCCATCTATAAATATATTAAACAATCATGGTGACATTACAAATCCCTGTCTAAGACCTACTTTTACCGGGAAGTAATCACCCTCTCTCCTACACACCCTAACCTGAGCCACACTATCCTCATAAAAACTCTTTACAGCCTTTAGTAACTTACTACCTATTCCATACACTTCCATTGAGGCAAAGAAGGGAATGTACTTAAGTATAGTTGTACCAACACTCTTATATGGGTGTGAAGCATGGGTTGTAAATGCTGCAGCGAGGAGGCGGCTGGAGGCAGTGGAGATGTCTTGTCTAAGGGCAATGTGTGGTGTAAATATTATGCAGAAAATTCGGTGTGTGGAAATTAGGAGGTGTGGAGTTACTAAAAGTATTTGTCAGAGGGCTGAAGAGGGGTTGTTGAGGTGGTTTGGTCATTTAGAGAGAATGGATCAAAGTAGAATGACTTGGAGAGCGTATAAATCTGTAGGGGAAGGAAGGCGTGGTAGGGGTCGTCCTAGAAAAGGTTGGAGGGAGGGGGTAAAGGAGGTTTTGTGGGCGAGGAGCTTGGACTTCCAGGAAGCATGTGTGAGCGTGTTAGATAGGAGTGAATGGAGACGAATGGTTTTTGGGACCTGACGAGCTGTTGGAGTGTGAGCAGGGTAACATTTTGTGAAGGGATTCAGGGAAACCAGTTAATTGATTTAGTTGGACTTGAGTCCTGGAAATGGGAAGTACAATGCCTGCACTTGGAGAGCGTATAAATCTGTAGGGGAAGGAAGGCGTGGTAGGGGTCGTCCTAGAAAAGGTTGGAGGGAGGGGGTAAAGGAGGTTTTGTGGGGGAGGGGCTTGGACTTCCAGGAAGCATGTGTGAGCGTGTTAGATAGGAGTGAATGGAGACGAATGGTTTTTGGGACCTGACGAGCTGTTGGAGTGTGAGCAGGGTAACATTTTGTGAAGGGATTCAGGGAAACCAGTTAATTGATTTAGTTGGACTTGAGTCCTGGAAATGGGAAGTACAATGCCTGCACTTTAAAGGAGGGGTCTATGATAGTGACAGCTGGGAGGGACTATTCTCAGCTGTCGTATCTGAGCTCCTCTGCAAAGACAGTGATTATGTATGAGTGTGGTGAAAGTGTTGAATGATGATGAAAGTATTTTCTTTTTGGGGATTTTTCTTTCTTTTTGAGTCACCCTGCCTCGGTGGTAGACGGCCGACTTGTTGAAAAAAATAATAATAATAATAATGATAATAATGGAAATAATAATAATAATAATAATAATAATAATAATAATATTATTATTATTATTATTATTATTATTATTATTATTATTATTATTTATTATTATTATTATTATTATTATTATTATTATTATTATTATCACCATCATTATCATCATCATCATCATCATCATCCACCACCACCATCACTACGACCATTAGCATCACCACCATCACTACCACCATCACTACCACCATTGCTCCCGTATTAGCGTTTTTGTAGAATATCTCTTTGCTTATTGATTTATCCCCTATTGAACTAAAATATTGGAAGTTACGATATTTTAGACAGGAATATATAAATATTTAATATGTGTTAAAGACATATTGCTCTAAGATATATTATTATTATTGTAATGTGATCATCATTGCGTCGTAGGTATGATAATGATAAATAATATAATCATTTTAAGTGGTAAACCCGTGAGGGTGGTGCAGCAGCACTGCAGGAGGGAGGGACGGACGGGTTTAGGTAAGAATGTGATAATATTGGTAGAATTATCCACAATATGTTAGGTAAAAAGACAAGTGCAACTAATGCGACGTTTTTACAGTGGCAACGTTTCGCCCTCCAGGATTGTTACTACCTACAACGATTATATTATGCCTTGCACATCTAAATACCTACTATATACGTATATATTTAGAATTCGCAGAAACAGACGAAATATTCACAAACACTGATCTCAGGTCGAAGGAGACACGAACCTTGGAACATGGTACGCAGTGTTCTATCACCGTACCACACTGGTTCAATGAAAGCCATCTGTCTGAAAGCTGGATGCCTTGGACCAAAACGTCTAGCGTTAGCTGGGCACCAAGGTTTTGGACCAGTGTGGTACGGTGGTAGAATACTGCGTACGTTGTTCCAAGGTTAGTAGGTTCGAGTCTCCGACCTGAGATTAGTGTTTGTGATTTATATATATATATATACGTATATGTGTACTCACCTAGTTGTGGTTGCAGGGGTCGAGTCATAGCTCCTGTGTGTGTGTGTGTGTGTGTGTATGTGTCCTTATTGTTTGCAACGGCTTGACAAAGCTCCTGGAGGGCTAAACGTTGCCACAGTGATATGTTGCATTAGTTAGACTTGTATCCTTTTATCGAACACGTAGAAATGTGCAAAAGGGTGTGGTTGGTAGGAGAGTGAACGCTGTTTTGACACGTATGACGGATGTTAAGGCTTCTGAACAAGCTTCAAAGCAGTGATTGGCCAGTACTTTATGATGTGTGTTGCAATCCTTTTTCGTACTTATCTCTGGCTGTCTTTGATTTTTTTACGATGACGCGCTGTGGCGTTGGTCTGGACCAGTCCTCTGGAAGCCTTGTTGACACAGAGCGAGTCGACACCTCTCTCCTCTCTCTCTCTCTCTCTCTCTCTCTCTCTCTCTCTCTCTCTCTCTCTCTCTCTGTCAACCAGAGTCGAGGGACTTTGTGTGGTTAGCATCATGTAATTCAACAGTTGCTGTTCTCTGTTTGTTCCCCACTGTTGTTGTGTTCCCTTACACTGTGTAAGGGAGTCCCTACTCAAGGGTGAACCGTTGGGCATGTTTCCTTACACCTGCTAGTGGCAGGTAGGTACCTGGGTGTTAGTTACCTTACATCTGCTGTCACTGTTCACCTGTTGGCAGGTAGGTACCTGGGTGTTAGTTACCTTACATCTGCTGTCACTGTTCACCTGTTGGCAGGTAGGTACCTGGGTGTTAGTTATCTTACACTTTAATGGGAGTTTACCTATAAAACCTCTGTTTTCTCCTACTATTATTTGTATGTAGGATCTTGTGGATGTGGTAACATGCCTCAGAACGCTGTCACATCTTGTCAAAATAGAGTAAGTTTACAGGGGTTCTCCATTACATTTTGGGAGGAGACCTAGTAGCGATCATTGAAGAGGCGGGGCCAGGAGCTATGAATCGACCCCTGCAACCACAAATAGGTGAGTCACACACACACACACACACACACACACACTGCCCACACACCAAACATATATTCCATATTGGGAATCCTAGTGGCAGGTCTTGTGTGAACCTCTCCTATGAAAGTAGTCGCAATAGAACGCGT
This sequence comes from Cherax destructor, assembly GCA_009830355.1. Classification (NCBI taxonomy): domain Eukaryota; kingdom Metazoa; phylum Arthropoda; class Malacostraca; order Decapoda; family Parastacidae; genus Cherax; species Cherax destructor. The sequence goes on along the minus strand of WNWK01000098.1, from coordinate 676,778 downwards.
GACGGCAATAAAAAAAATACCACAGTAAAAAAAAGTTGAAAAATCGGAACGCTTTCATGTGCTGACACCCGTTTCTTCTGAATATATATGTGTCAGCACATGAAATCCCTTAGGTGTTCCTGCTAATATTTTTCTCCACCATAATTTTTTTTTATGAGACTTCTATGTGTAAATATTTTGCATACTCTACTAATAATTATTCCATATATATATATAGTATATATATATATATAATATATATATATATATATATATATATATATATATATATATATATATATATATATATATATATATATATATATATATATATATATATATATATATATATATATATATATATATAGTAATATATAATGCTTATATATATATATATTATATATATATAAATATATATATATATTACTTTCTGTTGTTGTGTGATGTCTTTTTAAATAGGTATAGTTTTATACAGGAACTATAGTTCATGATTAAAGGAACTATTGTTCCATATAAGATGGTATCAGTAAAGGCTTGGAGATATGTCTATTTCATAGTGTTTGTCTTGCATATTTTGAATATCACCTGTTTACTGGATCTTTTGCATATATATATATATATATATACTATATATATATATATATATATATATATATATATATATATAAGTACACCTAATTTTTACAAGTCTATATTACACTGTAGTGTCACCCTGGGTTACTTATAGCTTTCCTAAGATTGGAACATACGTTACAATAATTCTAACTATATTCTAGCGAGATTTTCGAATCCTTCAGCGTTCCTGGTGTATTCTGGGTCAATATTATATCATGCCGTAGTCTTATATTTAGTGTCGATCACACCTAGTACTTGCCTAAATCGCAGTGAAGGGTGTAGCTAAGCTTGTCATCAATCTGATTTATGCTTATGATGGCGCTGGTTTGTTATTCTTCTTATGTTTGGTAATTACCATACCATACCCTGGAGCGGAGTTTACGCAACAAGCCATTGTTATTTCGCTGTTACCACCATCAACATACCACCCGACCGCCAAACTAGCCAATCAGTCAACAATAATTGATAGACGGGCAGCGTGTTAATATAATGAAACACACACACAACACACACACCATGAAGGAGTCTAAGGAGATCATGATAACGACATACAAAATCTGGGAATTGACAAGGTGAGGATAGTGACAGGTTGTTTCAGAGAGGAACATTGCAGAACAAGGGGACACAACTGAGCTGAAGACTCAGATGAGTCAAAGGGATGTCAGGAAACATTTCTTCAGCCACAGAGTAGCGTCAAGTGGAATGACTGAGAGAATGCATCTAGTTGAGGCAGGAACCCATACCATCTTTCAAGACAGGTATCTATAAAGCTCATGGAGCAGGTATAGCAGAGACAGTAGCACAAGGAAGAGACGGGGCCAGGAGCTGAGCTCAACCTGCAACCACAATTAGTGAGTACATTGGTGAGTAACCACACACACACTAGTAATATATATTATATATATATATATATCTTTCACCATGAGCCAAGGGTCTCGAGCCTATGGGAACAAACATATAATGATGGGCAAGTTCTCCGTATTTTCTAGACTTTTGGGAATCCCTGAAGGTGGCAGCTGCCCCTCCTTCCTCCCTGGTGTATTGGAGATAGGTATCAGCCAAGGTAGATGCACATGTGTAATCCCACACCACCTGTTTGCCGTCTGTCTAGGCTTGAAGGGTGATACCATCTAGACGCTTTTGGCTGCCATCATATCTGCATAGTTGGGGTGGCTCCCTTACTGCTGGGCATCCGGCTGTTGTGAGGCTCCTCTTGATAATGTTATTAACCTCCCCATGTCTTGCAGTCTTTCCCTCGGATTTACGGCACACAAGACCATGGTACCCGAATCGGTCTGCTGCTACTCTGCCACAAATACACCTGTGTTCGGCGAGAATAGGGGCGGCAAGTCGAAGGGCAACACTAATTCGGATAGTCTGTGGGTCGAGACGTGTGCCAAGGCTGGAGTTGGGAACAGCCAACAGAAAGTCCCTTGCATGAGGAGCTCTCACTACTAGGAGGCGGGCTCTATCCTTCCTGACACACTCTGAAGCATTGTTGAGGTTATATTCTCCACTAATGGTCCATCCCAGCGCGACTGTTTGTAGTTGTTGGGGGGAGCAGGTCTGGTTTCAGAGCCCGTTAGATTATCCCAGATCATGGCTCTGCCAATGAACGTTTGGTCCTGGACTCCAATCTTGTCCCTAAGATGTTCATGGAGAATCGCTGCTAGAAGCCCTCTGGATGCAAAACATGAGGTTAGGAAAGCAGGTAGCGCAATCTGAGATGACTTGCGGACACCAATGCCTCCTAGTCTGACTGGAAGTGTAGCTTGGTCCCACTGACCATCTTCCAGAGTAAGGTTAAGTACTTTAGTAAAAATCTGCCTCAGGATACTGTCATATTCATGCAGTATAGGGTTATCATATGAAGGTGCATATCTTAGAAAATATGTCAACCTGGGCAGACTTAAGCACTTTGTGAGAAGGTACAAGGCATCATGGGTGTCAAGATTGTCTATTCGTTGTTCCATTCTCCTCAACTCTTCCAGTTTCTTCCTGAGAATTGTGTCAATGGCATTGCTTCCCAGAAGTGCTCCAAGCAAGACGCTGTTTATGGGGGCAATGGCTGATGCTCCTGGTAGTTTTAATATCACTGCATCTATCACTTGTTGATTGACTGAGATGATTTCACATTTGGGTGGATTCAGGATGAGACCCATTTCCTGTCCCCGTGTCATCACCTGTGTAAGATCATCTAGAAGGGACTCCTTTGTACCTGCTAGTGTGCCATCATCCAGGAACCAGATGTTTAGCTCACTGGTCAGTCTTACTGTGATTTCCCTAACTGCTATACAGAAGAGAAATGGTGCGAGAGGATCCACTTGCTGGACACCCTCTGATGATGTGATTTCATGCTCTCCAAACAGGAGCATTGATTCCATGCTATATCCAGCTGAAACAAAAGGGAAGAGACCTGGGAAATGTTCTTGTACAGCTGCTAATACCAAGTCTCTTCTCAGGAAATTAAATACATTCTTGAAATCTAATTTTACCACTGCATTGTCCTCAGGCAGGTTGTTGATATACGCCCTTGTTGCATGAACCGCTGCTTCGCTTCCTTGAGTGACCCCAAAGCCAAGCTGGTTTGGTTGAAGCATGATGGCCGCCTCTGTGCGAATACTTCGGACAGCAGCTTTGGACACGAGGCGGCGAAAAGTGTTGCCCACTGCAATTGGCCTAATTCCTCCATCCTTCTTGTTATGGGCACAAAGTGATGCACTAAAAAAAGGTTTAATTTCGTCAGGAATCAGACAAGCCAAGGAATTGTTGAGGAACCTTGTGATCTCTGAAAGCAGTGTCTCTGCCTTATTCCCGTGTAACCCCAACAGAGCCGGACAGGAACGACATTATTGCTTTGTAAATGTCTGAGTCTTGCACAATCAGTGGTTCCACAGTGGGGACAGAGGTGTTGGAACTGTTGGTGCCCCTGGTTTATATATATATATATATATATATATATATATATATATATATATATATATATATATATATATATATATATATATATATAAAACCATATATATATATATATATATATATATATATATATATATATATATATATATATATACCGGCTGAACCTTTCTTCCTCGTAGATCCTTTCGTCTTGCAATCAGCACATCATCAGGAGCTTCCAGTGTTGCAGAAACAAAGCAGGAAGTCCAGACAGATTCGTTCAGGGAACCGATTATCTCCAGTGTATATATACACATGTCTCGTTCGATAAACAAAGGAAAATGGTCACTTCCAAGCATGTCACCTCACTTCCCAATCCACACACTCAACACACCAGTGTGATCCCGTCAAGGAGGGAGTGAAGGCTTGATCCTCCGTCCGCTAGTGCTGAAGCAGGCGCGCTAAATGAACGCCGTATTCCATCAAGTAGTGGAATTGTAGTGAGGGAAATAGAAGATTGTGAAGTTGAAGATGGAAGGTGAAAGATTTGTTTAGTTCATGTCATTTATTACTTTTATGACTGAAGATACGAGGTGATTTGTCTCTCATCATCACCAGGCATAACCATCATTACCACCATCATTACCATCATCATTACCACCATCATTACTACCATCATTACCACCATCATTACCACCATCATTGCTACCATCATTACCATCATCATTACCACCATCATTACCACCATCATTACCTCATCATTACCATCATCATTACCACCATCATTACCACCATCATTACCACCATCATTACCACCATCATTTCCATCATCATTGCTACCATCATTACCATCATCGTTACCACCATCATTACCACCATCATTACCACCATCATTACCACCATCATTACCATCATCATTACCATAATTACCCCCATCATTACCATAATCATTACCATCATCATTGCTACCATCATTACCATCATCATTACCATCATTACCACCATCATTACCACCATCATTTCCATCATCATTGCTACCATCATTACCATCATCATTACCACCATCATTGCCATCATCATTACCATCATTACCACCATCATCACCACCATCATTACCATCATCATTACCATCATCATTACCACCATCATTACCATCATCATTACCATCATTACCACCATCATTACCATCATCATTACCATCATTACCACCATCATCACCACCATCATTACCACCATCATTACCACCATCATTACCACCATCATCACCACTATCATTACCATCATCATTACCACCATCATTACCATCGTCATTACCATCATTACCACCATCATTACCATAATCATTACCATCATCATTACCATCATCACCAGATGCAACAGACACCTGCATTTCTCACGTAAACAGAGTAGCAATCTACACGTGTTCAATTATTCACTCGTTGCTATTGCACGTTGCACTTAGGCACTCTGTGTCACTCCCTCAGGTGGCATCGTAGCTGGGAATGGGTAGCGGGTGCCACTTACCCGTTTCAAGGGGGCGGGTAGCGGGTGCTACAAGACGTAGGTCTTGATGGTGGTGGTAGAGCTCTGGCACAATTAGACAGAACAGAGATGGAAGCTTTGAAGTGAGGGGTCTTAGTGTTGCTGTGTGTTGCAGGCTGTTGTTGGATGTTGCTGAAGCGTGTGTGTGTTGCTGTGTGTGTTGCAGGCTGTTCTTGGATGTTGCAGAAGCATGTTAGGCAGTGTTGCAGGCTGTTCCTAGATATTGCTGAAACTTGCTAGACAGTGTTGCTTAATGCTACGTGTTGCAGACTGTTCCAGGGCAAGTAAGAATGTAAGAAATGTTGCTTGGAATGAAATGAGCATTCTTGATTAATCAGACTGGCGTCTTACACTGTGCGGTCAGTTGTTGCTAGGTGCGTCAGACACACTGTGATGACGCAGGCAGATGTGTTAGAGTGTGGAGATAGTGTTATACTGCCTGGATTATAGTTATATTATCTCTTCAGAAATGTGTATATCTCATTGTATAAATACTGAGAAATGTGTATCTTTTAGTGTACATAAACTGAGATAAATACATCTCTCGGTGCATATAAAGTGAAATATATATATATATATATATATATATATATATATATATATATATATATATATATATATATATATACACTAAGTTATATATCAGTTTGTGGAAAGTAACCACTGTGATAAAATAGTGAAATTAAAAGCGCTTTCGCGATTTCTCACATTATCAAGGAAGTTCACTATTTTTTTTCCTTTGCATATTGTGATATCCCCTGTTCACTGTGAATATGAATCGAGATATAAACATCTCTTGGAATACTATGTATATTGCGCATGGGAGAAAGTGGTTCCTTTCCCCTTCTGGTTGTACAAGTGAAGTACTGTTGACTGATGGTCTGGCTTGTTCACCTTTACGCAGCAGCGGGATAGTCGCAATGGCCTTCACGCCTGCAGTATACACAGGTGACATCATCGAAGTTTGGCCCCTCTATTATTATATTTTTTTGAGGGGGGCGGGGTAGCACGGTTAAAGGCTAGCTTTTGGGCTTCAGGTTAGCTTTTAGGGGTAAAAGGTTACCCTTTTTAATATTTTTTTTTTGACATGGTATCCTGGCGACGAGCCGACATCATTTAGCGACATTGTTGATTCCCTCAAAGAGATCGTTGAATAGCGAGACTCTCGACGGGATGAACTGCAGCTCTTGAGTGAGGACCTGGAAACACAGCGTCAAGAGCAGTGTAAACACTGCCTCCTGAAGGTAATCAGAGCGCCTCATGGTACTCTCAGAAATATTTGACTGTAAAATCCAAAATAATTCTCAAAAAAGAATGATATTTTCTCTACTTTATCTCACACATTGAAGACTGGGAACTGTTGGAAGTCACCTGAGTGATGCACACTCACAGCTCAAAGGTGCTCTCTCTCTCTCTCTCTCTCTCTCTCTCTCTCTCTCTCTCTCTCTCTCTCTCTCTCTCTCTCTCTCTCTCTCACTCACATTTCTTGCATGAACATGTAGACCATAGAACAGAATATGAGGACCGTCTCTGTAATAGCCTTCACATTCAGGTTCTCTTCTGCAGATTTCAGCTTTCAAGGGAATTTTGATGTATTGATGCTGATGATTTGCTCTAGATTCTAGGAATTGGAAGGAACCTCATTACCTCCCATTCCCCATTAGTAGTAGGACACCTATGGGTAATAATAATAATAATAATAATAATAATAATAATAATAATAATAATAATAATAATAATAATAATAATAATAATAATATGAATATGAAGTAAATAATAACAGTAACAATATTATTATTATTATTATTATTATTATTATTATTATTATTATTATTATTATTATTATATTCATAGGAAGAGAAGAATAGCTCTAATTCTTAGGATCAAGAACCCTTCACCAGCTTCAAGACACTCTCTAAACTTCCTCCTCCATCCATTCCATTGAAAAAAAACAAAGGAACGCAACTTGCCCAAGGTAATAAGGTAATTACGGTCATCAGAAGGTAATCAGGTCTAGTGAATCAGGTCTAGTGAATCAGGTCTAGTGAATCATGTCTAGTGAATCATGTCTAGTGAATCAGGTCTAGTGAATCAGGGCTAGTGAATCATGTCTAGTGAATCAGGTCTAGTGAATCAGGGCTGGTGAATCATGTCTAGTGAATCAGGTCTAGTGAATCAGGACTAGTGAATCAGGTCTAGTGAATCAGGTCTAGTGAATCAGGGCTAGTGAATCAGGGCTAGTGAATCATGTCTAGTGAATCAGGGCTAGTGAATCAGGGCTAGTGAATCATGTCTAGTGAATCATATCTAGTGAATCAAGGATAGTGAATCATGTCTAGTGAATCAGGTCTAGTGAATCAAGGATAGTGAATCAGGTCTAGTTAATCGGGGCTAGTGATACGGAGGTCTCAGACTAAGTACAGGTATCAGTTGACCTAACTCAATGCAATATGCAAACGAGGGAGAGTACTATACGTGATCGAGTTTCTTCACCCTCTCTTCTTCTTCTACCTCTTCTTCTTCGTTGCTTCCTCCCTCTTCATCTTTGCCTCCGTCCTCTTCATCGCCTCCTCCTCCTCCTCCTCCTCCTCCGTGTCTCCTGGTCCCAGCTGCTGTGTGTGTGCCGCAGTAATTTCGAATCATCACAAAGAATCACACAGTCCAGTTAATGGTCTATTGCGGCTCAACTGCTCGTTAGCGGCCACCAATTACACGTGGAAATGCATGAGTGGATATGAACATGCATAGTGCGGGGAATGTCGCGGAAATGCGGGGAAAATGCTTAGCAATGCGTAGACATGAGTGGTAGTGCACGCTAAGTTTGAATAGGAAGCGTTTAAAAAATGTCGTGGTTTTGTGAAATGCTTTGCTGAATTGTTCTTTTGAGGGGAAATGGGGAGAAATGCTGGAAGATGCAGGGAAAATGCAGGGAAAATGCTCGGGAGAAAAAGGGGAAATGCAGGGAAAAATTGCATGAATATGCGGGGAGGAACGGTGGAAAGGGGAAGTATACTTAGAGATGCGGGTAGAAATGTAAGGAAATGCCTGATAAATAAGTGAAATTGAGGGGAAATGGAGTGAAAATGCATGAAGATGCAGGGAAAAATACCTGCAGATATAGAAAAATGTTGGGATAATGCATGGAGATACAGGGGAAAATGCTGGGATAATGCATGGACATGCAGGGGAAATGATGGGATAATGCATGGACATGCAGGCGAAATGCTGGGATAATGCATGGACATGCAGGGGGAAATGCACTCTAAGTTACTATTGGACTGGAAATGGCTGCATTGTTGTTGTTGTATAATCTAGTTGTATACATAAGCATATCTGGCGGCCGCATCGCTGTATTTATGTATAGTGTGATCAATATTGACGCTGGAGAGAGAGAGAGAGAGAGAGAGAGAGAGAGAGAGAGAGAGAGGGAGAGAGAGATTATAATACAGCTGTATTGCTCTTCATAATGTATCTCTGAATTTGTTCTTGTAGACGTGTTGTATTGTATTCTCTGTAGCGCTTATTCTCTATCATATCTCTCTGTTTATTACCTTCCCTTCCTCTCTCTCTCTCTCTCTCTCTCTCTCTCTCTCTCTCTCTCTCTCTCTCTCTCTCTCTCTCTCTCTCTCTCTCTCTCTCTCTCTCTCTCTCTCTTTTCCTTTCTCTCTCCTTGCCCTCTTCTCTCTCCCTGCTCTCTCGTTCTCTCCCCTACCCTCTCTTCCTCTCTCCCCTGCTCTCTCGTTCTCTCCCCTACCCTCTCTTCCTCTCTCCCCTGTTCTTTCTTCCTCCCCCCTGACCTCTCTTCCTCTTCCCTGCCTTCCCTATCTTCCACGTCCTCCCTCCCAGCCATCCTCCCCTGCCCTCCCTACCTTCCCTCTCCTCCTACTCCTGCCCTCCCTGCCTTCTCTCCCTTGCCTTCCCTCCCTGCCCTTCCTCCCTTGCCCTCCTGCCTTCTCTCCCCTGCCCTCCCTCCCTGCCCTCCCTTCCATGCCCTCCCTGCCTTCCCTCCCTGCCCTCCCTCTCCTGCCAACTGTGTGGTTGGTTGAGTGACATTTGATAATGACAGAGTGAGGTCAGGTCAGCTGCCAGGGAAGTGCAACCTTCCATTAAGTTTTTTTTATTCTCTGTGCAACATTTACTACGTGTTTCACTATGTTTGCAATATTTTTCACTATGTTTGCAATATTTTTCACTATGTTTGCAATATTTTTCACTACGTTTGCAATATTTTTCACTATGTTTGCAATATTTTTCACTATGTTTGCAATATTTTTCACTATGTTTGCAATATTTTTCACTATGTTTGCAATATTTTTCACTATGTTTGCAATATTTTTTACTATGCAAATTTTTTTTTAGTATGTTTGCAACATCTTCCGCAAGGTTTTACGGTGTTTTGAAGGATTTTAGTTGTGTTGCAGTGTGTTTGGAACGTTTGTTTTATTACTTGTTTGTTTTTGTGTGTGTTTTATGGTGGTTTTATTGTGGTTACTCATTATGTTTATATTTAGTGATTTTTTTGTGTTTCCGTGACTGTGTGTTTATCTTAACTTACACGCACACACACACGCACACACACACGCACACACACACGCACATACACACACACACACATACACACACACACACACACACACACACACATACACACACACACACACACACACACGCACACACACACACACATACCTACACACACACACACACACACATACCTACACACACACACACACACAGGTCCTGGGCTCTAAGAGACAGGTGATGGAAGACAAGTTTCTTGAGGAACAATTAAAGTTGTAATGGCTATGTAGGTGAGTCTCAGGGTGTGGCTGGTGGTAGGGGAAGGTGGTGAGGTTGTGGCAGGAGGCAGGAGAAGGTGGTAAAGGTGTAGCAGGTGGCATGGAAAGGTGGTGAGGGTGTGACAGGTGGCAGGGAGAATCTTTAGGGCAGACATCAGCCATTGCTCCCTGTATTATAGAAACCAAGACGGTCTTTAAGACAGAGAAGCTGTTGTTCTCTATATTATAGAAACCAAGACGGTCTTTAAGACAGAGAGCAGCTGTTGTTCTCTATATTATAGAAACCAAGACGGTCTTGAAGGAAGAGAGCAGCTGTTGTTCTCTGTTTCAGAAATCAACAGTAACTTTCCATTTTAGAAACCAACAGGTGATGTCTGTTGGAAAACGGGCATTAGTCTCTATATTAGAAAACAATGTATGGTCTCTACCCTAGATCCCACCAGTTGGTCTCTACGGTACACCACACCAGCTGGACTCTATGATGGCTTACACACAGGTGGCTGCTGGCAGCCAAAGGCTACGCAGCTTCGAAATAGGACCAAAAAAATCAGTCGAAATCGACAAATAGTCGAATTTTCCACGAAATTGGGCGAAAAATATCGAAATAGGGCCAGGAAAAAAGGCCGTGGATATAAAAAGAAAAAAAGGGTTGCCATAAACTGCCATACACTCAGAAATTGTTCCAGTTTACACAGGCGCTCTCTGTGTGCGCTGCATGGAACTAATCCTGCGGAGACGCAGTGTTCAAGAACACGCATGTTCACCCGTTCATTGTGGCAGAACACGCAAGCTCGTAGCCAGTTATCATGAACCAGAGGCGAGAAAATGTCTGCCATTTGCCGGGTGACGGAGTGCCCGAATTTAGGACATTGAGATGTCCGCGAAAATGAGCAATTTAGGGTCGTTGTTTGCTGGTAAAAATGTCGCAAATGCGTGTTCTTAATTTTTCCGCGAAAGGGTGAGGGAGATAATAGAGAGAGAGAGAGAGAGAGAGAGAGAGAGAGAGAGAGAGAGAGAGAGAGAGAGAGAGAGAGAGAGAGAGAGGAAGGAGAAGAAAGAGAAGGTGAAGAGAAAGAGAATTACGAAAAATATAGAAAGTGGGAGAAAGGCGAGAGGAAGGAAAAGGCAAAAAAGGCACAATAAGAAAAGGGATAAGAATAGAAAAGAGTGAACAGAGAAGAGGACAAACACCGATTCAACAAAATCTCCAGAAGCCAAAGAGTTTTGATCTATGCGAGGAACACTTTACGTTCCCAGGATCAAGAACCCTTCACTAGCATCAAGACACCCTCCCCCATTCCCCTGCAGAAATTTATGCGCAATCTACACTAACCACCACTGAGAGCAGGGATTAACAATTAAAGGCATTCTGCATGCCTTTGATATCGAGTTATCTCTGTGGCACGGTGCCCATCTCTACCGCTCTGTGGCACCGTAGTGATCTGTGGCACAGTGCCTGGCCAGCCCTCACAGCGGCACTTTGATCACTGTTGAGATGTACACAAAATGAGGCGGTGCCGGGGGTGACATAGGATATACCTGTGTACTCAGTGCTGGCAATGTGATTAATTAATTCCGTTTGGAATTCTGTTAATTACAGGGTGAAGCAGCCGGTATCTGGCGTGTTGTTAAGCACCGCCTTCATTACCAAGTGACAGACACAACCACAGTATAATGCACACCATAACTCATTGCTAGTATGTACCTTATTATTATTATTATTATTATTATTATTATTATTATTATTATTATTATTATTATTATTATTATTATTATTATTATTATTATTATTATTATTATTTTGGAAGAACTAAACTCGCTTGATCTTCTGTCTTTGGTGCCTCACTGTGTGCCCTCCGGAATAAGGATGGAGGAATCAGGCCCATTGCAGTGGGCAACACCCTTCGGCGCCTAGTTGCCAAGGCTGCAGTACGAAGGGTGAGTCAAGAGGCTGCCTCAATGTTGAAACCAACTCAGCTCGGTTTTGGTGTTCAACAAGGCTGTGAAGCAGCTGCCCATGCAGCACGAATATAAATCAACATGTCCAATGAAAAAGCCTTGATCAAATTAGACTTTGCCAATGCTTTCAACTCAGTCAGAAGGGATGCTGCTCTCCAAGCAGTTTCTAGACACTTCCCTTCCCTCTATCCCTTCATAGAATCGTGTTAGAGTGTGACTTCTAAACTATTGTTTTGGGGACCATGAAATTGACTTGTGTGAGGGTGTGCATCAGGGGGACCCTCTCGCCCCCTTTCTATTCTGTCTGGTCATCAAGGAAGTCACAGAAGCGCTCTCCAGTGAGCTCAATATCTGGTTCTTAGATGATGGTACCCTAGCTGGCACTACAGAATCTCTCCTAGAGGACATCAGGAAAATTAAAGACATGGGAGAGAGCCTGGGCCTATCTTTAAACCCCACAAAATGTGAAATAGTTTCTACCAATCGACAGATGATCCAAAACATTAGTGCTGTTTTACCAGGAGCACGAGCCATTGATCCAGCCAACAGCACTCTACTCGGTGCTCCTCTTGGGCCCAATGCCATCTATCTGGTCCTAGAAAAAAATCTCAGACCTCAGGACGATGGAAGGCAGGATGAAAGACATCGATACACATGATGCCTTCTACCTACTCACCAGGTGCTTGTCAATCCCAAAACTTACATACTTCCTGAGATGCTCCCCAGCCTTCAGCAGCCCGAAACTCAAGGAATATGACTCTCTCCTCAAGACCATGCTAGAGAGTGTATTGAATCTTTCCCTCGAAGATGGACAGTGATTGCAAGCCTCACTTCCAGTCAGGCTTGGGGGGCTGGGAGTACGCAAATCCTCACAGACTGCCCTACCAGCTTTCCTATCCTCTTATATAGCATCAAACGAGTTAATAAAACAAATTCTTCCAGACAACCTCAGTGATTCAGCAGGAATACAAGACCCTAGCTACACCAGTGCCATCACTGAATGGGAGACTCTTGCTGCTCCAGCACCAAAACCTAGTGCAGAACTGGCCTACAAACAGTCAAGCTGGGATGGCCCCATCACTGAAAAGATGCTTGCTAACATGCTTAGGGCTGTAACATCAGACAGGGAGACTGCCCGTCTTCTAGCTGCGATTGCACATCACTCTGGGGACTTCCTCCAAACAGTTCCCATTTCGGCAATGGGAACACGCCTCGACCCTAAGACCCCTCAGCATTGCAGGGGCTCTGCACCTTGCTGCCCCAATTCACACGAAATATACGTGTATTTGCGGCGATGCGCAAGCCGACCAATATGGTCTACATGGTCTAAACTGTTCCAAAACCAAGGGCTGGCATGCAAGACACAATGAAGTCAACGACATCATAAAGAGAACCCTTGCTTCAGCTGGATGCCCAGCAGAGAGAGAGCCCCGATCACTAGCAGCCAACAATACCCACAACCCAGCAAACCGCCCCGACGGGATCACCATCTATCCTTTGAAGAATGGCAAGCTCTTAGCATGGGACTATACCTGTGTGTCGACGCTGGCTGACACCTACATCCATCACAGTGTCGGGCGACAGGGAGGAGCTGCTGACCACAGGGAGGAGTACAAGATTGGCAAGTATAGGGACATAAGCCAACAGCATCAATTTGTCCCAGTGGAATCAGAGACCTTAGGATCATGGGGAAAAAATGCAACACGTTTCCTTAAAGAACTGGGTTCCAGACTCATCGACACCACCAGGGACCCAAGGGCAGTCACTTTCATATTCCAGCGCCTCAGCGTGGCCATCCAGAGGGGAAATGCATGTTGCTTACTGGGCTCGCGTCCGGCTTCGGAGGAACTGGAGGAGATTCATAATCTTTAATATATTGTACCAGTATCCACGTTCATGTTTGTGTTTTCTGTCAATGTATTCAGTCTATTAATAAAGCACTCATATAACATATATAAGGGGTGGTAGGAGAAGAAAATATTCAAACAGCTCCGGGGAGAAACTCGAGTTTTCCCTGAGGTACGTTTATTGTCTTCTCAAGGATGAGGGTCCCCAATAAAGTTCTAGAGGTGGTACCTCCCTCTATATTTTATATACTATATATATATATATATATATATATATATATATATATATATATATATATATATATATATATATATATATATATATATACATATGAATATAATGTAATGTCAAGTAAACAGGGTGTTGAGCATGTTCAATGGAGGTTCAGTGTGTTGCATACTGTTCTCACCCCTGTGTACCCTTGATGGAAGGATCATCCCAAGCTTGGCTCCGTCTGTCACTATGGTCGCTTTTCCTTTACTTTATGTACTCATTATTTTGTCACATTTGAATGGTTTCTCGCTAATTGATGACCTGTTGGCTTTTTTCTAATCTACTGACGGCGCTTGTTGTGCTTCATGTATGTACTGTGAGCCTGTCATTATTGTCATTATCGTATGTATATATGTGACCGAGTACACACACACTGTTTTTTTCTGCACACAATATATATATATATATATATATATATATATATATATATATATATATATATATATATATATATATATATATATATATATATACGAGTGGATACGAGTGATACGAGTGATCAAGGAGTCCTGAACCTTAACTACCTGGTGGAAATAAGCTGAGAAAGATGAGAGAAAGTAAGTCAGACTACAAAGGAAGGAACGACGACGTAAGAATGAAACATCAAGAATGTCGCGTAGTTGGGAAGTAAACGGGAATGAAAGACAACGACCGAGATGCATACCGGGCAAGTGCCGGAAGGCGAAAGGGAAAATAATGCCCAGAAGACAATAATAATAATAATTATTATTATTATTTCTACAAGTACATGCACAATGTATACGGACCATAGCTGACATCAGTGACATACTACTATATAGAAGGCCCCTTGTTATGCTGATCATTTCGGGCAAATTAGGTCAATTTTGTCCACAGGATGCCACCCACACCAGTCGACTAACACCCAGGTACGTATTTTCTGATAGGTGAACAGGGACAGGAGGTGTCTTGAAGAAACTCGTCTTAATGTTTCCACCCGTACCGGAGATCGAACCACGGACCTCACGGAGGTAAGTGCGCTAGCAGTGGAGCTACGGTTGGTTGACCCAACACTCGTGTAGCACTATATGGAGTAGCATCAGTGCGTGGTAAGGCTACAGAAAGCAAGACAACAAGAGAAGTGGTCAGTAGGGGACGGAAATGAAGATGAGAGTCAGAAGAGGGATGGTAAACAGTGTCAGAATGACATAACAGCATGAAGCAGAGATAACAGTGTCAGAATGACATAACAGCATGAAGCAGAGATAACAGTGTCAGAATGACATAACAGCATGAAGTAGAGATAACAGTGTCAGAATGACATAACAGCATGAAGCAAGGATAACAGTGTCAGAATGACATAACAGCATGAAGCAGGGATAACAGTGTCAGAATGACATAACAGCATGAAGCAGGGATAACAGTGTCAGAATGACATAGCAGCATGAAGCAGGGATAACAGTGTCAGAATGACATAACAGCATGAAGCAGGGATAACACTGTCAGAATGACATAACAGCATGAAGCAGAGATAACACTGTCAGAATGACATAGCAGCATGAAGCAGAGATAACACTGTCAGAATGACATAGCAGCATGAAGCAGGGATAACAGTGTCAGAATGACATAGCAGCATGAAGCAGAGATAACACTGTCAGAATGACATAACAGCATGAAGCAGAGATAACACTGTCAGAATGACATAACAGCATGAAGCAGGGATAACACTGTCAGAATGACATAACAGCATGAAGCAGAGATAACACTGTCAGAATGACATAACAGCATGAATCAGAGATAACAGTGTCAGAATGACATAACAGCATGAAGCAGGGATAACACTGTCAGAATGACATAACAGCATGAAGCAGAGATAACACTGTCAGAATGACATAACAGCATGAAGCAGAGATAACAGTGTCAGAATGACATAACAGCATGAAGCAGAGATAACACTGTCAGAATGACATAACAGCATGAAGCAGAGATAACAGTGTCAGAATGACATAACAGCATGAAGCAGAGATAACACTGTCAGAATGACATAACAGCATGAAGCAGGGATAACAGTGTCAGAATGACATAACAGCATGAAGCAGGGATAACAGTGTCAGAATGACATAGCAGCATGAAGCAGGGATAACAGTGTCAGAATGACATAACAGCATGAAGCAGAGATAACAGTGTCAGAATGACATAACAGCATGAAGCAGGGATAACAGTGTCAGAATGACATAACAGCATGAAGCAGAGATAACACTGTCAGAATGACATAACAGCATGAAGCAGAGATAACAGTGTCAGAATGACATAACAGCATGAAGCAGAGATAACACTGTCAGAATGACATAACAGCATGAAGCAGGGATAACAGTGTCAGAATGACATAACAGCATGAAGCAGGGATAACAGTGTCAGAATGACATAGCAGCATGAAGCAGGGATAACAGTGTCAGAATGACATAACAGCATGAAGCAGAGATAACACTGTCAGAATGACATAACAGCATGAAGCAGGATAACAGTGTCAGAATGACATAGCAGCATGAAGCAGGGATAACAGTGTCAGAATGACATAACAGCATGAAGCAGGATAACAGTGTCAGAATGACATAACAGCATGAAGCAGGGATAACAGTGTCAGAATGACATAGCAGCATGAAGCAGGGATAACAGTGTCAGAATGACATAACAGCATGAAGCAGAGATAACACTGTCAGAATGACATAGCAGCATGAAGCAGGGATAACAGTGTCAGAATGACATAACAGCATGAAGCAGGATAACAGTGTCAGAATGACATAGCAGCATGAAGCAGGGATAACAGTGTCAGAATGACATAACAGCATGAAGCAGAGATAACACTGTCAGAATGACATACAGCATGAAGCAGGATAACAGTGTCAG
>WNWK01000098.1:650000-655000 GCA_009830355.1 Cherax destructor | reverse complement strand
CCGTGAGGCTTTACAAGATTGGGTTTTACAAGATTGGGTTTTAAGATTCCTTACTTTATTTACAAGCTAAGAACTGTCATCTTCACTCACTTTTACTCATGAGTCTTACCTCAGGAAATTAAAATGTGATATCTAACATGGGATGATTTGACGTTATCTTTGAGGGACGCATTGATGCTAATTGATGGTTTCTTGTTCCATGGAATTGAAGCTATCCTTAACCTTTCTGAAGGTCAAGACTGATCGCCTCTCATTCCCCAAACAGTGTATGACACCCTGCGAGTTTCGCGCTCCGCCATGAATTTAAAAACACTAATAGTGATGATAATAATAATAATAATAATAATAATAATAATAATAATAATAATAATAATAATAATAATAATAATAATAATAATAACAGTAAAAGAATAATAATTGTTCCTTTTCTTCAGTACTCCTGATTCACAGCACTTGCAAGCTCTCTCATTCTCTTGCAAGATAAGAGAAAGTTGACTCTGGTTTCATAATCAGCTCGTACGTCTTCGTGAAGGCTGGCAGCACCCGCTCAAGACTCCGGCAGCCTTCACAGCGTGACGATGAGCGCATTCTTCCGAGCTGAGATTAGCGTTAAGTTCCCGAGTCTTCCGTGCAAACTCTGCCCTCCCCGGGCAGGGTTAAGCGCTTTCATATTTCTCAGACTTCAAAGGTGTTGGCGTGTACATACTTCCAGGCCGTGGGAGGCGCGTGCACACCCGAGGAAATATGTTTACCTGGTCCTACCAGGGAAGTATAAGGCGTCGTGGGCATGCGAGATCACCTGCATGTTTCATCCTCTTCGAGTGTTTTCCAGTGGCGTTGGATCCCCAGGGTAATTTCAGCATTAGTATAACCAACGGATATACTAATGAGGTCATGTTGGCATTGGTGTAACCAGTGGATATACTGAAGTAATATTTTTCACCTGTATACCCATCAGATATACCAACGCTGGATGCTTTCAGTAGAATCTATGGTTAATTAAGTCAATGAAATTGACTTGGCTGCAGCTAACAGGTTGTTTGAGGTGACTTTCAGCGATTTAGCGAGGTTTCGGACTATTTATAGGGTGAGCGTAGATGCTTTCGGGAGTCTTCTGCGCACCAGGTGCGCACCGCAACTCTCTCCCGTTTCGGTGTTTTTTTAAAAGTGGCAAACAATCCATTGACTAAGGCTGTTCTGTTGTGCACACTACATGGATGGTAATGTCTGACTTATGTGTCTTCACTCACCTGAAACACATCACCTTCACTCGTAACAGAGTTCACCCACCTGAAACACATCACCTTCACTCGTAACAGAGTTCACTCACCTGAAACACATCACCTTCACTCGTACCAGAGTTCACTCACCTGAAACACATCACCTTCACTCGTAACAGAGTTCACTCACCTGAAACACATCACCTTCACTCGTACCAGAGTTCACCCACCTGAAACACATCACCTTCACTCGTACGGTTCACCACTGACACATCACCTTCACTCGTACAGAGTTCACTCACCTGAAACACATCCCCCTTCCTGACCAGAGTTCACCCACCTGAAACACATCACCTTCACTCGTACGAGGTTCACCCACTGAAACACATCACCTTCACTCGTCCAGTTCACTCACCTGAAACACATCACCTTCACTCGTAACAGAGTTCACTCACCTGAAACACATCACCTTCACTCGTACCAGAGTTCACTCACCTGAAACACATCACCTTCACTCGTACCAGAGTTCACTCACCTGAAACACATCACCTTCACTCGTACCAGAGTTCACTCACCTGAAACACATCACCTTCACTCGTACCAGAGTTCACTCACCTGAAACACATCACCTTCACTCGTACCAGAGTTCACCCACCTGAAACACATCACCTTCACTCGTACCAGAGTTCACTCACCTGAAACACATCACCTTCACTCGCACCAGAGTTCACCCACCTGAAACACATCACCTTCACTCGTACCAGAGTTCACTCACCTGAAACACATCATCTTCACTCGTACCAGAGTTCACTCACCTGAAACACATCACCTTCACTCGTACCAGAGTTCACCCACCTGATACACATCACCTTCACTCGTACCAGAGTTCACTCACCTGAAACACATCACCTTCACTCGTACCAGAGTTCACTCACCTGAAACACATCACCTTCACTCGCACCAGAGTTCACCCACCTGAAACACATCACCTTCACTCGTACCAGAGTTCACCCACCTGAAACACATCACCTTCACTCGTACCAGAGTTCACTCACCTGAAACACATCACCTTCACTCGTACACATAATCAATCAACATTCTAAATTATTTTTTGAACGCTCAATAGCTCACCTTGTTGACATTACTTTATTCTTACTCAATATTTTCTTCCTTCGAATGTAAATGAGGTCATTAATTACTGAACTATTTGCCAGCCTTGATGATTGTGAGGGAGGGGTGAGGGGTAGAGAGAGAGAGAGAGAGACAGAGAGACAGAGAGACAGAGAGACGAGAGAGAGATGTCGAAAGAAAGAGGAGGTAAGAAATAGAGGAGGATTCATAAAAGAAGAGAGAGAGATAGGTGGAAATGAGAGAACTTCGAGAGATGTGGGGGAGGGAAGTTGTTACGGCCCCGGCAGCCTGGTCCCAGACTAAACTTCCTGGTTACTCAGGCTGGCCAACCCCGAGACCAGGAGTAGCCCCGAGACCAGGAGCAGCCCCGAGACCAGGAGCAGCCCCGAGACCAGGAGCAACCCCGAGACCAGGAGCAACCAGTAAACTAGAAGCAACCACGAGACCAGGAGCAGCCCCGAGACCTGGAGCAGCCCCGAGACCAGGAGCAACCAGTAAACTAGAAGCAACCACGAGACCAGGAGCAGCCCCGAGACCTGGAGCAGCCCCTGAGACCAGGAGCACCAGTAAACTAGAAGCAACCACGAGACCAGGAGCAGCCCCGAGACCTGGATCAGCCCCGAGACCAGGAGCAACCAGTAAACTAGAAGCAACCCCGAGACTAGGAGCAGCCCCGAGACCTGGAGCAGGTCCGAGACCAGGAGCAACCAGTAAACTAGAAGCAACCCCGAGACTATGAGCAGCCCCGAGGCCTGGAGCAGGTCCGAGACCAGGAGCAACCAGTAAACTAGAAGCAACCCCGAGACCAGGAGCAGCCCCGAGGCTTGGAGCAGGTCCGAGACCAGGAGCAACCAGTAAACTAGAAGCAGCCCCGAGACCAGGAGCAACCAGTAAACTAGAAGCAACCCCGAGACTAGGAGCAGCCCCGAGGCTAGGAAAAGGTCTGCTTGTCAGTCCAGGGATAGGGAAAGGTAGAAGCATGTCTGCTTGCGAACCCCGGGGGGATGGGGAGGGGGAAACCAAGTCATTCTGCCGGCATCAGTTTAAAAAAAAATTCTCTTGTTTTGCCCCAAAAATAAATTTTAGTCATATTAAGTTTTAATTAGGAAGATAAAAAAAACTACATAAACAATAATTAGCAGCCATTGGAGAAATTATATAATTTGAGAGAAACGCTTCTGGCAGAGGGCTGGCAACTTGAAAAAATAGGAAAACGTTAAGAAGTGGACGTTCTTGCACATTCCCTAGCTGCTGGAGCCAGCAAGAGTGGTCAGAGCATTGCACGAGGGCGTGCTCATTGCCTCCCATTATTCCCAGTGTTCTGCCAAGTGGGACTCCAGCTCCACTGCAGGTGATGATGGAGTCTTAAGATGATAGAGCTGAGATGGTGGGTGTCTTCTTTCACTGTATCCCACCTCCAACACACACACACACACACACACACACACACACACACACACACACACACACACACACACACACACACATACATACAACACACACACGTAAAGTCATGAAGATCGGGGAAGGGCAAAGAAGACCGCAGACAGAGTATAGTCTAGGTGGCCAAAGACTGCAAACCTCACTCAAGGAAAAAGATCTTGGGGTGAGTATAATACCGAGCACATCTCCTGAGGCACACATCAATCAGATAACTGCTGCAGCATACGGGCGGCTGGCAAACCTAAGAATAGCGTTCCAATACCTCACTAAGGAATCATTCAAGACTCTGTACACCATATACGTCAGGCCCATACTGGAGTATGCAGCACCAGTTTGGAACCCACACCTGGTCAAGCACGTCAAGAAATTAGAGAAAGTGCAAAAGTTTGCAACAAGACTAGTCCCAGAGCTAAGGGGATTATCCTACGAAGAAAGGTTAAGGGAAATCGGCCTGACGACACTAGAGGACAGGAGGGTTAGGGGAGACATGATAACGACATATAAAATACTGCGAGGAATAGATAAGGTGGACAGAGACAAGATGTTCCAGAGAGGGAACACAGAAACAAGGGGTCACAATTGGAAGTTGAAGACTCCTATGAGTCAAAGGGATGTTAGGAAGTATTTCTTCAGTCATGGAGTTGTCAGGAAGTGGAATAGCCTAGAAAGCGATGTAGTGGAGGCAGGAACCATACATAGTTTTAAGACGAGGTTTGATAAAGCTCATGGAGCAGGGAGAGAGAGGACCTAGTAGCAATCAGTGAAGAGGCGGGGCCAGGAGCTATGAATCGACCCCTGCAACCACAAATAGGTGAGTACAAATAGGTGAGTACACACACACACACACACACACACACACACACATACACACACACACACACAAAACAAAAAAAAAAAAAAAAAAAAAAGGATCTTGATTCTGGGAATTAGAGCTATCCTCTCTGTTTCTCTGATCAAGCCTCATTACCTGCCATTCTGCCTGCACTGTATGAGCCCCTGCTATTTTAGGACTTCCCCTCTAGAGTGTATTTATATATATGGACTGCCGCTGCTGCTGCTGCTGGAAGGTCGTTAGCAACTCTTGATCTATAATTAACCTCATCAAGGGACCTAATTAGCCAACTGCCTGGTAATTAAGGAAGGTGGAGACCGGGTTAATAATTACTTAAGTGGGTTGCATTGTTCATGCTTGTTTTGGTGTGTGTT
>WNWK01000098.1:645000-647500 GCA_009830355.1 Cherax destructor | reverse complement strand
TGAAATAAATCTTTAAAAAACAACAACTCATATTTCTTGTGCTTATTTCAAAACATATGGTTTTAATGGGAATAAATATTAGCTAAGTTTAGAATATACTTGAATAAATACTGTCACATGTGATGTTGTTTATTGGACCTGACCTGTTTGTCCAGGTTCTTACCAGCCAGGCTGATGCAATTAATACAAACTAATTACGTTTTATAAATTGCTGGATGTTGAAAGGTGAAGTGTTTATTAGGGCTGAAGTGGCCACCCAGACGAGGCTTGTGTTGTCTTGAGGAGTAAGTCCATAGCAGCTGTGATAGAATATGTCTGTGATAAGCCTGTGAGTGGCTTCGAGGGCTCTTTTATTTCCCCGCAGCACGGCCTGAGGCCAGGCTTTTCTGTCAGTCCTAGGCTTCCCTGTGAGTCCCAAGCTTCCTTCTCAGTCCCGAGCTTCCCTCTCAGTCCCAGGCTTTCCTGTGAGTCCCAGGCTTCCCTCTCAGTCCAGAGCTTCCCTCTCACTCCCTCTCCCCCCACAGTTACATGGAATAATCGTCCACCTTGTCATAAAAGTATCACTCTGGGAAGATGTGTTTTACAGGCAGTGTGTGTAGTACACGCATCCTTGTTGTTGGCTCAGGCTTTTACTCACCATTCCTCTGCGCTACCTATAATTCAGGTTCCTATCCTCTCTGGGGGTGAATCTTCTGGAGAAGCGGAGGATTTACTTTCCCTTCTGTTACTTTTTTTCTTTACCTTGTGACCTGGCTATTGAATGATCACTTTGTATATATCCTAGTCAATATATCGAACAAGAATGCATGTATACGTAGAAGGGTATATACATGCAAAAATATATATATATATATATATATATATATATATATATATATATATATATATATATATATATATATATATATATATATTATTCTTGGGTGGTGGTGAACAGGTGATATGTAGCCTTAATAACCATAGTGTGTAGATAGGCTTTATGCCCAATTAACCAAACAAACAAGAGATCATCACTTCACTTCATCTTCTCTCCTAATACCTCTGGGATGTGGGTTTTTTTATTGGATTGTATCATATATTTTAGTTGGTTAATTTTGAACTTGTGATTGGTTACCTGTGCTGAGTTAACACTTAGTTAACACTTATATTAGTGTATCACTCTCCCGGCAGACTACCCCGGCTGGTGACAGCGTCATCCACCGAACCCTCCACACATCATCCATCATCATCCATCATCTAACCAAAGTCATCTTGAGTGGTAAGGTAAGAATTCTCAAGGAGGACGCGGCCTCATACTCGTCTTCAGAACGGGTCTTTGTGATTCAGCATATATATGCTGACTGAATAACAAAGATCTAACTTAGAAACAAGTTTTGGCTGAGGGACTGATTACCTCGTATCTTGTATATAGTTCTACAGTCGTCCCATTATGTCGTTGAATTTGTAATGATACAGCCACTGGATGGCGACAAGAGGAGACACTGCTCAGCGTTCTTCAAGTGATCTTTTAGTGAGTTAATCATAACTTCTAGAGTGAAATAAACTAGAGGGAAATAGCGGAATTAGAGTCACATGCTGGTCAGTGTCTCTTGTTGCGATAGAATTTGATCTCTGACGTTTAGATGAGTTAAGAGCCAACAACGTTTGTTGAATCGTGTGAGTTGCAGGAGAATGAATTGATATTTGAGTTAGAATTATTGTCATTATGACTTGCATGTTGTTGCCGATTTGGATTTCCATGTTACCTGGACCTGCGTTCCAGGAGCAATTAATTTTAAAAAATGACCGTCACGAAAGCACTGGATGAGAACCAGAGTGATTCCATTTTTACACCTTAAAAAGAAAAAAATGGGGCACTATACCGTGACTGGAACAATAGACAAATAACCAGCAGTTAGGAGAGAGGAGCTTACGACGACGTTTCGGTCCGACTTGGACCATTTACAAAAACCACACATCTTCAAAGTTCCACGATTTTATCACAAGATGGCGGACTTTGTTTACCGCGTTGGTGCTGGTGGCACGCAGTTAGGGCCCTCTCCCTCCCGCACACACACGCAGTTAGGGCCCTCTCTCTCCCGCACACACACACACACACACGACAGAGTATAGGCTAGGTGGTCAAAGACTGCATACCTCGCTCAAGAAGAAAGACCTTGGGGTCAGCATAACAACAAGCACGTCTCCGGAAACACACATCAACCAGATAACTGCTGCAGCATACGGGCGACTGGCAAACCTGAGAATAGCGTTCCGAAACCTTAGTAAGGAATCGTTCAAGACACTGTACACCGTGTACGTCAGGCCCATACTAGAGTATGCAGCACCAGTCTGGAACCCATATCTGGTCAAGCACGTCAAGAAATTTGAGAAAGTGCAAAGGTTTGCGACAAGGTTAGTTTCAGAGCTAAGGGGAATGTCCTACGAAAAAGGTTAAGAGAAATCGACCTTACAACACTGGAGGACAGGAGGGTTAGGGGAGACATGATAACGACATACA
>WNWK01000098.1:620000-642500 GCA_009830355.1 Cherax destructor | reverse complement strand
AGCAGTTTATGCATGCCAATGTTTACTTTATTTTTCCCATAAAATGCAATTGTAACAGCAGTTTCAATTAAAAGTGTGATAATTTACGTATTTTAACTAAAAAAAATGATGTATGTCAAAATATGTTTGCATCGGACAATGCTGAAACCGCTCTGATTCCTCGGAAATTTCAAGAAAATAACTTCTTTGCATATTTTTCTTTATTTTTAAATACAGTGGTACCCCGGATTTCGTCAATAAATCATTCCAGAAGGCTGTCCGAGTGCCGTTTCTGAACGAATTTGTTCCCATAAGGACGAATGTAAGTTAGATTAGTCCGTTTCAGACCCCAACAAATACACTTACATAATTGTTCGAGTTGGGAGCTGTACGAAATCCGGGGTGCCACTGCATTTCAAACACTTTCAAAAATCCTATGAAAAGTCCATAAAAACATTATTATTGCAATTTATTCCACCTATGACTCAAAATCTCTGCCTCTGTTACGAACTAGATTAATATTACGATATTCTACATCCCAGGGGAAGCTCAAAACACGTGGGGGTGTCAGACAGCACCTGAGCAATGGGGAAGTAATGAGAGAACAAAGTTCTGAGACACAGTAGTGGGAGCGGTCAGGCAACCCCGGACTTCATCTTTCTGAACGCAAAAACAAAAATCTAAAAATCTGGCCCCTCAGGCTTGGTGACAGGTTTCATATGCACACAAAAACCTCTACTGTGCTCTGTGTGTCTTGTGTGTGGGGGGGGGAGATGTATTTGTGTATGTTGTTGGTGTATTTTGTCTCCTTTGATGAAGTATTTTTTATGTATTCTGCTGGAGTATTTTCCTGGGTTTTGCTGGTGTATTTATTAGGATTTTTCTGATGTATTTATTTGTGTTTTATAGTTATATATTTTAGTATATCGTGATGATTTGTATATATGTGTGTGTGTGTGTGTGTTTGTGTGTTTGTTTATGTGTGTGTGTGTGTGTGTGTGTGTGTGAGTGTGTGTGTGTGCCCAAGTACTGAAAGGTACACAAGTACAGTCATCTGAGTGTAGTAATGCTCATACAGCTGGTAGGCAACAAACAAGGGAACGACCAAAGTACAATTTGCCCCTCTAAATTAAAATAAATATTCCGACCATTTAAATTGTTTGTTGGGCCACAACACCGCGTTCGAACAGAAATATATTAATCAAAATCTATTTACTGAATTGCAAGTCATCCAGGCAATTACATATGTTTCTCTCTCTCTTTTTCACCCTGCCTCCCCCTCCACCCACCACCCTGCCTCACCCTCCACCCAGCACCCTGCCTCACACTCAACCCACCACCCTGCCTCACCCTCCACCCACCACCCTGCCTCACCCTCCACCCAGCACCCTGCCTCACACTCCACCCAGCACCCTGCCTCACCTTCCACCCAGCACCCTGCCTCACCTTCCACCCAGCACCCTGCCTCACCTTCCACCCAACACCCTGCCTCACCTTCCACCCAGCACCCTGCCTCACCTTCCACTCAACACCCTGAGATTAAAAGATCACTGTCAGCTTAACTTTTAATTAACTCTAACACAAAAAAGATATATATATATATACACATACATTGTTCTGTTCTATCATACATTGTTGTATTCTATCAAACTCTGTTGTATCCAAATAACAACACGAAATATTAGATGACCTACGTTTTGCATATATATATATATATATATATATATATATATATATATATATATATATATATATATATATATATATATATATATATATATATATATATATATTAGCAAGACAACCACTATGAAAATATAGAGGAATTCCAAGCGCTTCGTGACTACTCACATTATCAAGGAACTATGATAGTTCCTTGATAATGTGAGTAGTCACGAAGCCTTAATTCTCTATATTTTCATAGTGGTTGTCTTCATATATATATATATATATATATATATATATATATATATATATATATATATACACGTTGTCCTATAAGTGACCCAAAACTAACTTCATAATTCACATGTTCTCTGATGTGGTTCTTAAATAATAATATAAAATACTTGCCCTGAAGAAAAATAAAATTATTAAAGAAGTGTTGCCTTGTGCTGACAGCCTTGTGTTGACAGCCTTGTGCTGACAGCCTTGTGCTGACAGCCTTGTGCTGACAGCCTTGTGCTGACAGCCTTGTGCTGACAGCCTTGTGCTGACAGCCTTGTGCTGACAGCTTTGTGCTGACAGCCTTGTGCTGCTGCTGCTGCTGCTGCTGCTGCCTGATGAATGCATCATTTGCATTCTGCATAAATTTAATTTGTGTATAGCATACATGACTAATTTTTCCTAAGTACAGAGTTATGTTGAGATGATGGGCACCTCTGCAAAGTGGTATGTTTATATATATATATATATATATATATATATATATATATATATATATATATATATATATATATATATATATATATATATATATATAAGGTAGATACTCCATAATTAAAAAGGTTCAATAAGAGCTGTGTAGGTAGTCTTGTGAATGTGTCTGTCATAAGTTGAGTGTTAGTAAAGATGTTTCTACTTTCGGGAATATAATAATAGCAATAATAATAATAATAATATTAATAATAATAATAATAATAATAATAATAATAATAATAATAATAATAATAATAATAATAATATTAATAATAATAATAAAGATAATAATAATAATAATAATAATAATAATAATAATAATAATAATAATAATAATAATAAATTATAATGTAAACATGTACCCTGGAGCAGAAGGCATGCATACAATAACATACATAATAGGTAATAATTCCAAAATAATTGAAGGTTATATCTAACCCCCTTCCTTAACTCCCTCCACCCATCCTTACAGGTATACAGATATAACTCATGGAATATGCCACTATAACATCATAACAATTTCGTAATATACTGCCGAGCAGAGGTCTGCTAATCTCCCCCACTCCCATCACCTCCCTCCCTTCCCCTTCTCCTCTGAGGGTAGTGGAAGACAAAGAGGGGAGGAGGGGGAAGTAGGCGGCAAAGAATTGGTAGAAATTTATTGTCTTTATAACGAAATTATCTGGATTACATTCGTATGAATGGGGGCTTTAAATTATAGGTAAAAAAAAAGAGTGGTGTGTTCTACTTTTGTAATTCTTTCTTTATTATCAGCGTTATTATTAGCTCGAGCTGGTAGGGAGGGATGCTTTATTAAATTACCATATTTATTTACTACTGCTGTTTTGTTTTTTCTTGAGCGATGCTTTGAGAATGCCTTCCTAACATTACCTTGGAATTTACAACCCTTGTGTGTGTTGACACAGCGAGAGACGCCCCTGCTGAAACTGGGCATTGTAATCCCACGGCGACTATTGAGCAAATTATTTTTGTGGGCAATGGATGGGCACTGGTCAGATATTTGATCTTTGCGTGCTGGAGAGACAGTGAATAAACAGTCAGAACTACACCAGTCACTAGAGGAGCCGTGGCTCGACCCTTGTAAACTCCAGGTGGGTGAATACACGTCACTGAATGCCATGGGAGGGGGACATACAAACAAGACACGTGTGTATCTCTGTTGTCGAATATGAATGGTAGACAATACCATGAATAATTAGACACATGTGTAACATCTGGGTATCTTTATGTTTAGACGTTTCGTCATCCAGTGGCTTTATCAGTACAATACAAGGACATAATGTGAAGACTGTAGAATTGGATACGAAAGATGAGGTAATCAGTCTCTCAGCTTGGAGTTGGTGAAGAGGAGAGTAGTCTTGAAGAATCTGAAGCACGGGCGTGTATGTATAATGTTCACCAAGACCGGGGTCTTGGCACGGGTCCTAGTCTTGCGATGACCCGTCTCTGGCTTCCCAAGGAGAATGGATTCTTCTGAAGCACAGGCCTGAAGCTTGACGCTTATATACCGGCGTCAGGTGAGGGTCGTGCAGCACCTCGCTCACCTGATAATACTAGTAGTAGTTATAATGATAGTAGTAGTAGTAGTGATAATGATAGTAGTGGTGGTGATAATGATAGTAGTGGTGGTGATAATGATAGTAGTGGTGGTGATATTCTTAGTTCCAACCCAGAAGACAATGTACACTGGCATCATTTCTGTTACACCTAGAAGAACTTGTGTCTTCACTCTTTGCCTCAAAGAAATTTTATGTGTCTACTGGTTGATGATAGCATTGTGGCCAGAGGGAGAGGAGGGTAAGAAGAGATCCTTCAGCTCTACTATTCTTGCCTCATTCCTTCTGGACACAGGCTGGTGAAGCTGCGATTGTAGTTTAAAATCTCAACAGGAAGATGTGCTTCCCTAGGGCGTTCTGCATGCTAGATGTATGTTGTAAGGGGTTTTCCTGCTATCCTGCCACCTTCCATCCCTGCCACCTTCCATCCATGCCACCTTCCATCCCTGCCACCTTCCGTCCCTGCCACCTTCCATCCCTGCCACCTTCCATCCCTGCCACCTTCCATCCCTGCCACCTTCCATCCATGCCACCTTCCATCCCTGCCACCTTCCATCCCTGCCACCTTCCGTCCCTGCCACCTTCCGTCCCTGCCACCTTCCATCCCTGCCACCTTCCATCCCTGCCACCTTCCATCCATGCCACCTTCCATCCCTGCCACCTTCCATCCCTGCCACCTTCCATCCCTGCCACCTTCCATCCATGCCACCTTTCATCCCTGCCACCTTTCATCCCTGCCACCTTCCATCCCTGCCACCTTCCGTCCCTGCCACCTTCCATCCCTGCCACCTTCCATCCCTGCCACCTTCCGTCCCTGCCACCTTCCATCCCTGCCACCTTCCGTCCCTGCCACCTTCCATCCCTGCCACCTTCCGTCCCTGCCACCTTCCATCCCTGCCACCTTCCATCCCTGCCACCTTCCGTCCCTGCCACCTTCCATCCCTGCCACCTTCCGTCCCTGCCACCTTCCATCCCTGCCACCTTCCGTCCCTGCCACCTTCCATCCCTGCCACCTTCCATCCCTGCCACCTTCCGTCCCTGCCACCTTCCATCCCTGCCACCTTCCATCCCTGCCACCTTCCATCCCTGCCACCTTCCATTCCTGCCACCTTCCATCCCTGCCACCTTCCATCCCTGCCACCTTCCATCCATGCCACCTTCCATCCCTGCCACCTTCCATCCTGCCACCTTCCATCCCTGCCACCTTCCATCCTGCCACCTTCCATCCTGCCACCTTCCATCCCTGCCACCTTCCATCCCTGCCACCTTCCATCCTGCCACCTTCCATCCCTGCCACCTTCCATCCCTGCCACCTTCCATCCCTGCCACCTTCCATCCCTGCCACCTTCCATCCCTGCCACCTTCCATCCCTGCCACCTTCCATCCCTGCCACCTTCCATCCCTGCCACCTTCCATCCCTGCCACCTTCCATCCCTGCCACCTTCCATCCTGCCACCTTCCATCCCTGCCACCTTCCATCCCTGCCACCTTCCATCCCTGCCACCTTCCATCCCTGCCACCTTCCATCCCTCCACCTCCATCCCTGCTTCACTTTCCATCCTGCACCTTCCATCCTCTGCCACCTTCCATCCCATTTCTCACCTTCCATCCTGCCACTTCCATCCCTGCCACCTTCCATCCCTGCCACCTTCCATCCCTGCCACCTTCCATCCCTGCCACCTTCCATCCCTGCCACCTTCCATCCCTGCCACCTTCCATCCCTGCCACCTTCCATCCCTGCCACCTTCCATCCCTCCATCCCACACAGCTGCTGAAGATCACTGGGAGTTACAACTAAGACTTTGTAATCTCTTTCACCCCACGTCCCATTTTTTCACGCTGAAAAATGAACGGTTTTTCATAACACTTTTTTATGGCCGTAAGAGGAATGGAGAGAATGAGTAGGGGAGAGACGGGGGATAGCATAGGCCAGTGAAAAAAAAATTAACTTTAAGTGGCCTGGTCACTTTGGGAGGAGTTTTAAGGGATAATTTTTGTTAGTTACAAATGTAACATATATCTTAGAATATAATTGATTTATTTTGTTTTTTATAAAGTTATTGCATTTGTGTGTGGTTGTATGGATACACACACACACACACACACACACACACACACACACACACACACTCACTATCTCGTTCTAGGTTCTAAGAGGGGAGGTATGTTAGATCTAGCACACTTGTCACACTCACTATGCCATAACATTGTGCCTTTCAAACTATGCACTACGATATTGATTAAATAAATGTCCAGGATAAATAATCCAGGGGCTCATAGATGGACATTTAATCAACGGCAGACAAACAAGCCGGTTGCTGAGCAACTAACAAGCCAATTAAAGGTCATCTGTAACAAGCCAGACAAGCCCAGATATCGTCAGGTGCCTTAATTGAGGCGATGCTACAGCATCGTACAACGAGGGTTGATGATGACCTGCAACTACGAGAGGAACTAGTAACGATAGACACCACGAATTAACGAAGCCAATAACGAGTTGGCAAAGAGGAGCATCATTAGAAAGAAAAAATATATATATATTTATCACAAAAAAATATGGGAAGGAACTCGAGCATTGAAATTTCACGAAGAATTGACATTGTTGCATTCAATAATTAAAGGTTAACGATAACGAAGTGTAACAACCGTTAGCGAATCATTCAGCATGAGACTCATTATTATTATTATTATTAATATTATTATTATTATTGCTAATATTATTATTGCTATTATTTTTATTATAATTATTATTATTATTATTATTATTATTCGTTGCGGACGTTAAATCTGTCGAAGTGATACTGCCACCTGGGGTAAATGTCAGGCAATCTGTTTACGATCCAAGGCAAGAGAGTGGGCAAGAACACTAACTCCATTGTCACCGAGACTCTCAGCTCCCTCAAGTCCTGTTTAAAGATCTACACGGGGCGACACGCTGACCCAGTACACGGGGCGACACGCTGACCCAGTACACGGGGCGACACGCTGACCCAGTACACGGGGCGACACGCTGACCCAGTACACGGGGCGACACGCTGACCCAGTACACGGGGCGACACGCTGACCCAGTACACGGGCGACACGCTGACCCAGTACACGGGGCGACACGCTGACCCAGTACACGGGGCGACACGCT
Organism: Cherax destructor; assembly: GCA_009830355.1. Lineage (NCBI taxonomy): Eukaryota > Metazoa > Arthropoda > Malacostraca > Decapoda > Parastacidae > Cherax > Cherax destructor. The sequence goes on along the minus strand of WNWK01000098.1, from coordinate 635,390 downwards.
GACCCAGTACACGGGGCGACACGCTGACCCAGTAAAGAATCATTTTACTACCAACATCTTTACTACAGTGTGGTGAGCAATGCGCCGTACGGGTGAAGGGTGTGAGAGGGAATTGTAACAGCTTTGTCAGGTAGTTAGCGAGGTAGTTTGCAATGTTTAGCAGGGATTAGCGAACCATCATTGTTGATTGTTGTGTAAAGAAGCTTAACGAGGGGGGGGCCCTCTACTGGCAATTAACGTGGTGTTATCTGGGTTTAATGAAGGTTAACGTGGATTCAGGTGACGTTGTATCTGTTGGGAGAGAGAGAGAGAGAGAGAGAGAGAGAGAGAGAGAGAGAGAGAGAGAGAGAGAGAGAGAGAGGGGGAAGGAGGGAAAGATGTGATAAATGAAGACACAGGCATGGATAAGCACGCACAGACATACACACACACACACACACACACACACACACACACACACACACGTCACTGATTACAAGACAAGGTGTCGAATTTGCATATGTAGTTGAATATGTTAAGTGGCGATTGATGAGAAAGGAGAGGAAAGGGAATACGAGAAGAAAGGGGAAGGGGAAGAGGTAGAGATGGAGAAAGAAACGGAGGCGGAATGGAAGAAGGGAGATGAAAGAAAGAGGGCCAGAGAGAGAGAGAGACATAGAGAGAGAGAGAGAGACACAGAGAGAGAGAGAGAGAGAGAGAGAGAGAGAGAGAGAGAGAGAGAGAGAGAGAGAAAAGGAGGATGGATGGAGGGATAGGGAGAAGGAGGACACGAGAGAGAGAGATGTATGTAGATAGAAGGGGTAGGAGAAGAGATAGAGACAGACAGAGAGACAGAGAGAGAGACAGAGACAGACAGACAGAGAGAGAAAGTTCTCACGATACGGAACACGTTTTAGTCACACAACTTCAGATCAACACAGAGTTTTCTCTACACCGATACACAAAAATGTTTGTATTGGAAGTTGGAGTAAGTTACTCAGGGATTTAGAGGCAGGATTTGCCAGCATTGAAGTGAAATCCAATCCAGGGATTTGTAGGGATTTTCCGCGACTCTGCACATCCAATTGTGTAAACAAGAACCTCGTAGAAAATGGTGTGTTTACATGACCCCTCGTAGAAAATGGTGTGTTTACATGACCCCTCGTAGAAAATGGTGTGTTTATATGACCCCTCGTAGAAAATGGAGTGTACATGACTTCTCATGATGGTTAGTTAATTTTTTTTTTTGGGGAGGGGTTGTTTAAAGTCTGCGTTTGTATATGTGTGTACACACACATACACACACTCATACACACACTGTTTATATACACTATTGTGTATATACATCCCCACCTCCCAATTTTTTACCATTTTCATTCCTTATACATTTGTATAATAACATTTGTTGTTATTAGCTCAAAATAACACTGTAATCCTTACCTGCGTTTTCTCCCAATATTTAGACATGAAAAAAATAGTATTAAATAATTACAGTAAAGTAATAAAAAGGTAACTTCAAATAAAGTCTTATGCTACTGAGGCAATAATTTTATTTGCGACCTCCCCCCCTCCCCCTAGCGGCTCTTGGCAAATATTAGTCGATAAATTATATTAGGTAATAAAGCTCTGATGTTTATATTCGTGTCTTAAGTCGTCGACCGTCTTTATTTGTTCTTCTGAGAGCAGGAAGTAAAGTGCTTTATTTCTCTTTATTGTTAACCCAGCAAGACACTCTTTATTTTGTATTTTTTTATGTGAAGGTTGGTGGTTGATTTTATTGAAAGGTTTGAGATTTTCCCTTATTGTAGTGGTTGATAATCGTCCCCCTTCCCCGCCCTCTCACACACACAGGAGCTGTGACTCGACACCTGCAACAACATATTGGTGAGTACACACACACACACACACACACACACACACACACACACACACACACACACACACACACAGTCATGTACCCCTGCAACCACAAATAGGTGAGTACAGGCGTGGGCGGCGGGGCCGAAACATTTCGAAGTGTTTCGTTACACACACACACACACACATACATACAACAGGCCTAGTGTCTAATCGACATGTGCCTAGGACAAAATGGTAACTAACTAACTAACACAGCTGCACTTGAGGGGAGTGGATACACATATAAACAACTAAAAAAAGGTACAAAATCCTGACATTAAAATTCTGTCCGACACTCTGTAGCAAATTGCTGGCCAAACGAGCCTCTAGCACGTAATAGCTGCCATTGTGGGGGCCGGGGACTATGGTAGCTCTAACCTACAATGGGAGAGAGAGAGAAAGAGAGAGAGAGGGGCGGGATGATCTAACTATAGTCTACTTCTATTTCTGTCCAGAAAATAATTATACTAGAATTAGTCTCCCTGGAAGGTTAGGTTAGGAATTAGACACATTTGCAACACCTGGCTATTTTTTATTTGAAGACGTTTCGCTCACCAATGGTTTTGTCTTCAGTAGAGCAACAATAGCCTAAGAGAGCCCATGCAACCCTAGCAAGGTGGCTTATATCCATTGGCTTCCACAGGTCTTCCCCTAGGATAATACCCAGCACTAAGGTGCCTCCCGGCTGCTTGTTTACTGCTAGGTGAAGAGGGACAACAGGTCTAGGAGACGTGGCCTCTAGTCTCGCCTCGCCCATATATATATTTATATATATATTCTTAACTTTTCTCTTCCCTATTGTACTCCTTGCCTTTCCTATTTCTCCTACTCATCTTCTTCTACTCTCACGACCTCTTAATTATACTTAGGTCACTATATCCATGGTGTATCTCTGTGGCAACTCTATTCACTCTCTGAAGTGAGTGGCAACGCTGCTTCCTCAGGGATTCCATTTAGGGATTGGTGAGGAAGTGAGGGATGGTAGGATAGAGGGAAGAAAGGAGGGAGAAGTGAGAAGGGAAGGATAATGAGTTGGAGAGAAAGAGAGAGGAAGGGAGAGTGGTCTGGGAAGACTGCAGAAGGAGAGGGCGAGGAAAGGAGGTACGGAGAGTGAGGGATGGAGGTGAAGGTGGTGGTGATGGTGGTGATGGTAGTGATTCTTGTAGTGGTGGTTGTGGAGAGTGTAGATAGAGCGCTCGATATACCATTAAAACGAGAGGCGAGGAGTGGTGGTGGTGGTTGAGGTGGTAATGGAGATCGTGGTGGTAATAGTGGTGATAGTGGTAGTTGTGGTGCTGGCGAGAAGAGGTGATGGTGATAGTAGTGATGATGGTGGTAGTTGTGGTAGTAGGTGGTAGTTATGGTGGTGGCGGTTGTGGTGAAGGGTGGTGGTATGGTGGTGATGGTGGTGTGGTGGTTCTGGTGGTGGTGGTGGTAGTAGTGGTGGTGATAACAGTGGTGGTGATAATTGTGGTGACTGACACCAGCAGTGTTACAACATGCACTCACATACACATGCATTCATCCATGCATATTTACACATTCCTTCACCGTACATACATGCATATTCATACATTGATCCACATGGTCCCCCAAACAGTCAGAGTATGAGCTATACACAGGGAATGTTTAACAACAGACCGGAAGTTATCACAAACAAAACAATGGTTAATGGGGTTTCAAACTTATCGACTACACGACGGTCTTTAAGGTTGCATCCAACCTATTTATAACCATTCAAAAATACTATATATATATATATATATATATATATATATATATATATATATATACCACAACGGAAGCAGTAAGAAACGAAATATGTAGATGCTTTTCATAGGAATATTCAGATCCAGGAACAGCAAAAGAAGAAAATGCATGAAAAATGCTAACAGTGGGACGATGTTATTGTGACGTTGACTGCTTCTACTGTCATCTCTATCTCAGCTAAACTTCTTTTATGGTAGGACAATGTTATGATCTGGGAAACCCATAGTTTCACAGAAGAGGCACAGGACATTGCTGACACATATACAAAATATGCATGGTTATATTAAGCACGGGGTTCAACAGACGTGAAAATAGAGAAGGGGCAAATGAAAGTGAAGACCAGAGGAAGGGAAACACTGTTTGCCTCTCGTTGTGTTATGCATGTAGATAATAGTTCTTAATATAGATGGAGGAGATGGTTCTTGTCTGCAGACAGCCTCTGTGTAGACTTGCAAGTCCTCTGATAGAATGTATAGAATGTATATATGGCGTCTTGATACACATAATTCATCATGCAATAAGATCACAGTAAACAGGTGCCATTACAATGTGCAGAACAACCACTGTGGACAAATATTGAACTTCCAAGCTCTTCCGTGATTTCTCACATTATCAAGCGCTTGAAGTTCAGTTTTCTCCACAGTGGTTGTTCTGCATAATGTACTTGTAGTAAATAAAGATATTATTATTAATATTATTATTAATCAATAACCTCAAATAAAATTCACTCAGCTCGCAACTTCCTCTAAGAACAATCACTACAATAATGGCACGATGGAGCAACACATTGATGAATAAGACTCACGTAAACAACAATAAACTGACATCTTGCCATCAAGGTAAATATCCGTCGTGAGAGTGTGTTAGTAAGTTCAACTTCAACACTCGGAGTATTGATTGAGGGAAAGTAAATAGGAAGTATCTAGCAGTTTCTGGGAATCTGTTGTGAGCACTTTTAAACCCTCACCTCTGTCTTCCCTTGAGGAAGTTGGGAGGGAGACCAAAGGATAAACAGAATATACAAGAATCAATAGGAGGAAAATAAAAAAGTTGTTGAGCTCCTCTAAATAATAGAAATAGGGAAACATAAAATAGAAAGATTATAAATAAGAGACTGAGTGAGAGGGGAAAACTAAAGCTCTTGTGCAAGATGGGAAAAAAACTGAAAAAGATGTGAAGGAAATTCAAGAAATAGGGAAAAATCCACCGTACGTCTTTAATAATGCAACCCCCCCCCCCCCACCTCACCCCCCATTCCAAAAAAATAAAGTTACAATAATGGACAACTGGATTCAGGAGAAACATCAAAACTAAACAAAAAGAGGAATGATTACATCAAACTCCTTCTGATCTTCACCATTCTTCTTCGTATTGGACTGATGAAGCCACTGTGGGGCGAAACGTTTCCTCAGTAAGGATGCCACAGTGCTGCACGTATGTCTAATTTATCAAAAAAAAGGACGACAAAGAGAGGAATAAAAAAAAAAAGGAGAAAAAATAATACGCCCGAAATACATCTTTAAGTAAGAAAAACCCACTAAAAAAAATAACGCTGTCGGTCAATTATATTTAGAAGGAACACCGAAAGAAAAATGGGCGACAAAGAAATGATTGAGGTGGTGAAAGGAGCGCAGGAGTCTATCTTTAGCAATCCCATCTACAACACACGAGTACGTGAATCAGCAAGAATTTCACCAACTCGCTCCAGCCTACTAATTTTGTATCGGATTTTTAATTACGGCGCCTGAGCGGCTAGTTTATTGTGCTCAGAGGCTCATCCAGTGACTGAAACAGCAAAGAGGATTACTACGGCTGTAATGGGTCTTTACTAGACTCCAGCAGGTAGCTAGCTGGGTATTACAATAATTTCATGTACATTCTCTGCTTACAGTCACATCATGTAGTTGTTAGTGTTTCTAGTTGATGCCTAATGAGGATACAGTCTTAAATTTTCAGAAATTTTAATGGTAACAACGAACAGTTTGTAATTTCCTATAGGGATTATTTGTATCTTTTCATAACTTCCATGAAACTGAAATTCTGGACAATAAATATATATATATATATATATATATATATATATATATATATATATATATATATATATATATACTACTACTAGTTTGTGGGTTTTAATTTATATGCACAGGCCACACCTCTCTCACGAGCCCTCCTAGGGCGGGGTTCACTCCCACGAGCCCTCCTAGGGCAGGGAAGGTGCCAGAGCTTGCTACCACCTGCAGCTCCCAAGATTGCCATTCCCACGAGCCCCACTGGGGCGGGGAAGATGGCAGACCAGAGGCCTAGCTTCTCCCTACGAGCCCCGTGAGGGCGGGGAATGGGGCTAGGCCTGGGGACAATTGGTCCCGAAGATAAGGGGGGTACTTGTACCTCCTCCCATGGGTGATATTGGTCTCAAGACACTTCCAAGACAGGGAGCCAAGGCCGGGTCACCATCTGGAAAAGACCCGGACCGGGAGAGTACCGGCGAATCAAGAACAACAACAACAATAATTTATATGCAGTGTATATTTCGTAGGATCGAAATCTTCATACAGGATGAATTACAAGTTGCAGCACTTTTATCACGATTAATGGACTGAACACATCGACTCCAGGCTGAGGGACTGATTACCTCAAACACCTCACCTTCCACCTTTCTCTGCATTGGACTGAAGAAGCCACTGATTGGCGAAACGTTTCCAGTGTCTCAATTATCAACTCGTTTTTTAAACCATTTATTCACAAATGTAGTACCTAGGGTAAGTTACTAGGTCTTGAAGGACTGAAGAATGAGACACTTGTACAACATTTGGGATTCTCATTCTTCAACTTGTCTTTTTTTAGACCATTTACATCACTTAAAAGGCTGTCTACTTCTTCCTATACCTACTGATGCCTTCCTGATCTTATTCGTATGGTAACTTCTGTTCTCAAACCTTTGGTGTTGCTATGGGCTCTCCTCTATCCACTGTTCGTACTAACCTCTACTTCTATTGGGGTACGTCCTTCTCTTTGTCTTCGTAATATAGATGATGTCTTTGCTGTTTAACCAGATGACTAATCTCTTCCAATCCTATCTTGATATCCTTAATAATCTTGCTTCTTCTATCAAGTTCAAAGCTGAATCAGAAACAAAACTCATTGATTCCTTTCCTTGATGTTCTTCGCTATCACTCTGTGACAGATTTTTCTCCGACTACCAGACACCTAGTGGCCTGTACATTCACTGGTTTCCTTATGCTCTTTCTGTCTAGAAAAATGTTCTTATTTCTCTTCCACAGCACATTTAAAAGCCCTGGTCGGTCTGAAGTATACCACCTAGGATGCCACCTACAACACTCAACTAGCACCTAAGTACCAACATACAACTAGAACACTGACAGCAGGTGAGTGTAGACTTTCCCATATGTCTTGTCCAGGCTGGGAATCTAACCCCCGGTCCCTTCATTTGTGAGCTAATCCCTCTACCAGGTCGCATTTAGTAACGTCTGACGCAAATTCTCTTCTCAGCGCCGTTCACGAATCGAAGTGAATTTCTAGAGTGTGGGAACAACAAGCGCCTTGTTCCTACTGTCTGATTCATTGTTAGTATTATGGTAGTTAGCAATAATCTGATTATGTTTCAGCAATTATACTGACGCTTTCAGAAACTGTGCTGACGTTTCTAGGTAATGAGATGACACTTTCTCGTAGGGTGGAGGTGGGAATAAAGATTGTGTAAGCCAAGAGTCATGGGAATCGAACCCAGGTCAGCCAGATAGCACTAACACACACACACACACACATATACACAGAGCCAACTAAATATAAATCGGCTTTGCTTTCAGATCACCAAAAATCCTATATACATCCAGTCCATTAAGCTACTATGAAAGATTTATATATATTACATACGAGCGATATGGATAGCCAGAATACATTTATATTAATTTTAGAACTTTTGCTACAGTCTACCATGAATGGCAAATCTTTAATCTAGAAAATGCAAGAGGAATAAAAAGGTAAATTATACCGAATAGAATTTAAGATTTTCAAACTGAAAGGAAAAAAAAAGGAAATGTAGCATATATGAGTTAAAAAGCCTCGTGCTAAAAAAAATTTGGTAATGGGGTCAGATAATTCTTTATATATATATATATATATATATATATATATATATATATATATATATATACAAACTATATTGTTAGTAGTATTGTTGCTTATTCAGGCTTTAATACACACACACACACACACACACTCCCTATAAATATAGATATTAAAGTATTCTTGGCTGGTGGTGAACAGGTGACATGCAGCCTTAATAACCTTCGTGTAGTCGATAGGTTTGAATCGCCAAAACCAACCAACCAACCAACAACAGAAGAGTTAGAATATACCCTTATGGGTGGGTGCCTTGATGCTGAAGAAGGCCTCTTGATCCAAGGCATTGGCGCTACCCACTCCTTCCTCGAATCCAACCTGGCTATCTCACATTCCTTCAAAGCTCTTTGTTTGACCCTCACGGGCTTAGCGCTTCCCCAGCAATCAGATAATTCACCTTAATCTGAGCGCAAGTCAGGGCAGTCCTCAGGTAAATGGCTTCCAATGGCTCATTTGACCGAACATTTGACAGGCGTTTCAACATCAATTTCGTCTTGTTTGCGCAGATAATGAATGTCTGAGCCTCACTCAAAAGACATTTATTGCCCATATTTTTCAAAGTCCTCAGAAGTTAAAAGTCACTGTCCACTCGAGCCTTTTGAAGCAACGGTGACTAATTCCGAACGTTTGTCGTCCTGGTGATTGATTTAGCTGGTGTTGCTGGATAAAGAGCTGCGTAAAGTGGCGTTTCTCTTTTACTAGGAGGAGGAGCACTCTAAGTGGAGCTTTAAGCTAATGTAAAGAGAACTGTGTTAATCTTAGGGATAAAATCAATGGGGTAGAATTTGTCAAGTAATGTGAGTTTTTGTGAGCTAGTCAGTGTAGTTAGTTTTAATGAGTAGAGAGAGAGAGAGAAAAGGAGGGGGTAAGGGACTGAAAGAAGCATACATATATAGACATGTAGACATACTAGCAAATATGTATACATACAGAAAGACAGACAGACAGACTCAAGAATATACAAAGATGCAAACACAACTACAATAACAGTTCCCCCTCCCACACTAACGAGTGCGTCAGACATGTGGGACTGACTCGAGTCTTGGCGAGTGTATCAGAAAGCAGGTGACCAAGCTAACGTAGCGCCACCAATCACACAGCAGGTGACCACGCTAACGCAGCGCCACCACTTACACATCAGGTCAGGAAGGCACTTCAGTAACAAGATCCTCACTGCCATCAAGGCCCCTCAGCTTGAAAGGTTCGATTTGTGAGAAAATAATCTTATCATAGGCCAGCCTCTGTGTGTGTGTGTGTGTGTGTGTGTGTGTGTGTGTGTGTGTGTGTGTGTGTGTGTGTGTGTGTGTGTGTGTGGAGTTCAAAGCTCAAGTTTTCTCTTTCATTATTATGGGTTGTGGTTTAAGTTATAATTGCATCAGTGTCTGAGATCTCACGTGTGAGGCTGTGTCCATCTCTCTCTCTCTCTCTCTCTCTCTCTCTCTCTCTCTCTCTCTCCTCTCCTCCTCTCTCTCTCTCTCTCTCTCTCTCTCTCTCTCTCTCTCTCTCTCTCCCTCTCCCATTACTCATTTTTCCCCTCTTTCGTCTCCTCCTCCCCTCCACTTGTCTCTCATTACGCCAATTATCCCCAGTGTTCGCCCCTTCTCTTTCCCCTCGTTTATTCTCCTTTATCTTCCTTTACCTCTACTCTTTTTTTATCTCTCTTCTCTCAGCTCCTGTCAGCGTCCGTCCCTCTCTCAATTTGACAGCCACACCTCACACCCGTACACACACACACACATGGTACGTGACGAGGTGTCAGAGTGGGCACCTGTGATGAGTGGGGTTCCACAAGGGTCAGTCCTGGGACCGGTACTGTTTTTGGTATATGTGAATGACATAACGGAAGGGATAGACTCAGAAGTGTCCCTGTTTGCAGATGATGTGAAGTTAATGAGAAGAATTAAATCAGTCGAGGATCAGGCAGGACTACAAAGAGATCTGGACAGGCTACAAGCCTGGTCCAGTAACTGGCTCCTTGAATTTAACCCTTCCAAATGTAAAGTCATGAAGATCGGGGAAGGGCAAAGAAGACCGCAGACAGAGTATAGTCTAGGTGGCCAGAAACTGCAAACCTCACTCAAGGAAAAAGATCTTGGGGTGAGTATAATACCGAGCACATCTCCTGAGGCACACATTAATTAGATAACTGCTGCAGCATACGGGCGGCTGGCAAACCTAAGAATAGCGTTCCAATACCTCACTAAGTAATCGTTCAAGACTCTGTACACCATATACGTCAGGCCCATACTGGAGTATGCAGCACCAGTTTGGAACCCACACCTGGTCAAGCACGTCAAGAAATTAGAGAAAGTGCAAAGGTTTGCAACAAGACTAGTCCCAGAGCTAAGGGGATTGTCCTACGAAGAAAGGTTAAGGGAAATCGGCCTGACGACACTAGAGGACAGGAGGGTTAGGGGAGACATGATAACGACATATAAAATACTGCGAGGAATAGATAAGGTGGACAGAGACAAGATGTTCCAGAGAGGGGACACAGAAACAAGGGGTCACAATTGGAGGTTGAAGATTCCTATGAGTCAAAGGGATATTAGGAAGTATTTCTTCAGTCATAGAGTTGTCAGGAAGTGGAATAGCCTAGAAAGTGACGTAGTGGAGGCAGGAACCATACATAGTTTTAAGACGAGGTTTGAAAAAGCTCATGGCGCAGGGAGAAAGAGGACCTAGTAGCAATCAGTGAAGAGGCTTGGCCAGGAGCTAGGACTCGACCCCTGCAACCACAAATAGGTGAGTACAAATAGGTGAGTACACACACACACACACAGGATGTTCCAGAGATGGGCCACAGAAACAAGGGGTCACAATTGGAAGTTGAAGAATCAGATAAGTCAAAGGGATGTTAGGAAGTATTTCTTCAGTCATAGAGTTGTCAGGAAGTGGAATAGTGTAGCAAACGATGTAGTGGAGTAGGGAACCATACATAACTTTAAGATGAGGTATTATAAAGCTCATGGAGCAGAGAAAGAAGAGACCCAGTAGCGGACAGTGAAGAGGCGGGACCAGGAGCTGAGTCTCGACCCCTGCAACCACAATAAGGTGAATTAGGTGAGTACACACACAACCCCAGCAAACGCAAAGTTATGAAAATCGGGGGAAAGTCAAAGTCGACCGGAAACAGTGTACAGGCTCGGGAGATACAGCCTGCAAACCTTCCAGGGAGAGAAGGACCCCGGGGTGAGCATAGTTCCGAGCATATCACCTAAGGTACACAACCGAATAACAGCTGCAGCAAACACGAGACTAACAAATTTTAAGGTATTCACAACTCTATACATGGCATATGTCCGGCTCATCCTGGAGTATGCAGCGCCAACATGGAACCTGAATCTGATAAAGCATGGTAAGAAGCTGGAAAAGTGCAAAGGTTTGCAACGAGACTAGTTCCAGAGCTAAGAGGTATGAGCCATAAGAGGCAAGAGGAGGTAAACCTGACGACTCTAGAGGACAGAAGAACCAGTGGTGATACGATTATGACGTAGGTAATACTGAGAGCAACTGACAGGGACAGTCTGTAAGGCGGAAACAGGTACAAGAGGGCACAGCTGGAAGTTAAAAACACTGATGAATCGCAAGAAGTCAACTACACATAAGAACAAACGTGGATAGCAAGAGAGGCAAACAGGTCTAACAAGAGAGTTGGCAGAGAAAACAGGAGAAAACAGTAAGGGCTTAACAGTAGAGGAGCCGCAGCGAATCGTAGATACATTAATACGCAATAGGGTAAACCCCAGAATACGCAAATAAGGGAAACCATGATGGTGAGGTGAAAAGATGCCATAAGTAAAGGACTAATACCAATAAAATGTCAATAAAGGTGGAAACACAAGAAATATCTGTTGACAACACCAGCGAGGCGAAATAAAACTCTGGCAGGACAAATATAATTGAATCTTGGTAATAAAGCGTTGTAAAGAAGAACCCTGCAGGACTGGAAGCCACTCAGGGAAACCTTCTTAAAGAAAACCTCGGAAATGTTGGGAACATTTGTGAAAATTTGTGAAAATATTGTGAAGACGGAAAAGTACATTTACAACCCGTTATTATTATTATTATTATTATTATTATTATTATTATTATTATTATTATTATTATTATTATTATTATTATTATTATTATTATTATTATTATTATTTATATTATTATTTATATTATTATTTATATTATTATTATTTATATTATTATTTATATTATTATTATTATTATTATTGTGATAGTAGCAGTAGTAGTAGTAGCAGTAATGATGGTAGTAGCAGTGGTAGTATATCCTGATTGGGCGATTAAGGACGGGCTGTTTGGAATGTCAACAAGGAGGCATCATTATCAACAAGGAGGCATCATTATCAACAAGGAGGCATCATTATCAACAAGGAGGCATCAATATCAACAAGGAGGCATCAATATCAACACGTAGGCATCAATATCAACAAGGAGGCATCAATATCAACAAGGAGGCATCAATATCAACAAGGAGGCATCAATATCAACACGTAGGCATCAATATCAACAAGGAGGCATCAATATCAACAAGGAGGCATCAATATCAACAAGGAGGCATCAATATCAACACGTAGGCATGAATATCAACACGTAATCATCAATATCAACACGTAGGCATCAATATCAACACGTAGGCATCAATATCAACAAGGAGGCATCATTATCAACCAGGAGGCATCATTATCAACACGTAGGCATCAATATCAACACGTAGGCATCAATATCAACAAGGAGGCATCAATGGTGTAGACTCAACCATAGTGTCAAGCACCTTGTGTATCTCTTCTTTATTAACTACCGGGCGAGGAGCAGTGATTCGACCCCTTTCTCCCCCACAACAGAAATTAGGCAAGCGCACAAAAATTCACATATACTGACAGGGAGAAAAAAAAATCTTCAATCTCGAAACAAGACTAGATATTAAAAAAAAAAAACAATGATTTTTGTTCGCATAAAATGCGAACAAAACAAAGAAAAATGCAATCAACTAGAAAACAAGGAAAAAAATCATGCAGATCTACTGGTCTGGAAATGGTCTGAATTGGAGGATTTTCTGGTCTGACGATTTTGAAAAGTCGGGAGATGGAGAACACCACTCGGTGGTGGAGATGAGGAGAGATGCTGGAGATGCTGGAGGTGTTGGAGGTGAGGGAGATGTTGGAGACGATGGAGGTGTTGGAGATGAGGGATGCTGGAGGTGTTGGAGACGATGGGTGCTTGAGGTGGTGGAGACGATGGGTGCTTGAGGTGGTGGAGACGATGGGTGCTTGAGGTGGTGGAGACGATGGGTGCTTGAGGTGGTGGAGACGATGGGTGCTTGAGGTGGTGGAGACGATGGGTGCTTGAGGTGGTGGAGACGATGGGTGCTTGAGGTGGTGGAGACGATGGGTGCTTGAGGTGGTGGAGACGATGGGTGCTTGAGGTGGTGGAGACGATGGGTGCTTGAGGTGGTGGAGACGATGGGTGCTTGAGGTGGTGGAGACGATGGGTGCTTGAGGTGGTGGAGACGATGGATGCTGGAGGTGTTGGAGATGCTGGAGGTGTTGGAGATGCTGGAGGTGTTAGAGACGCTGGAGGTGGTGGAGACGAGGGATGTTGGAGGTGTTGGAGATGAGGTGTGCTGGAGGTGTTGGAGATGAGGTATGCTGGAGGTGTTGGAATTACTGGAGGTGTTGGAGATAAGGTATATTGGAGGTGTTGGAGATGAGGTATGCTGGAGATGTTGGAGATGCTGAAATTGTTGGAGATGCTGGAGGTGGTGAAGACAAGGGATGCTGGAGGTGTTGGAGATGAGGTATGCTGGAGGTGTAGGAGATGAGGGAGAATAGTGAGGGACATGAAAGAATATAAGTGATGGAAAGAGGTGTAAATGCCTTCTCCCTCTATCTCATCCCTCTCCCTCTCCCTCTCCCTCTATCTCCTCCCTCTCCCTCTCCCTCTATCTCCTCCCTCTCCCTCTCCCTCTATCTCCTCCCTCTCCCTCTCCCTCTCTCTCTCTCTCTCCTTTCTCTCTCTCTCGCTCTCCCTCCCTCTCTCCTCCCTCTCTCTCTTTCTCCTTCTCTCCGTTTTTCTAGTTATTACTCTTCCTCTCAACACTTCATTAGCCATGTCATTATCCAATGTTTTTGACTATCCTTCCCTTCCTTATTCCCTTGCTCTCCTCTTCACACCCTCTTTACGCCCCCTTCACGCCCTCTTCACACCCTCTTTACGCCCCCTTTTTTTCTTTTCTGGTTTCCTTTTTCACTTCGGTTATTCTCTAATTTTTTAATCTTATATCACACCATGGGAGAGTGAGTGTGGGAGGGGGTGTGGGAGAGGGGTGTGTGGGAGGTTATGGTGTGGGAGAGTGAGTGTGGGAGGGGTGTGTGGGAGGTTAGGGTGTGTGAGAGTGAGTGTGGGAGGGGGTGTGGGAGATGGGGTGTGGGAGGTTAGTGTGTGGGAGAGTGAGTGTGGGAGGGGTGTGTGGGAGGTTAGGGTGTGTGAGAGTGAGTGTGGGAGTGGAGGGTGTGGGAGGGAAGGAGATAAATATGGAGGGGTTGATGGAAAGGAAATGAAGAGGAGAGGAATAACAGGGAGCAAGAGGAAGACAGAGGAATGGGACGGGACGTGCATAATAATGAGGAAGTTCATGGTAGTACATGGTACTGTATGGTAGCTTATTAGATTACATAAAAGTACATGGCAGAAGACTGGATTACAAGGATATAAGAGGGCGCCAGGGAGTACACGAGAGCACATCGAAGTATTGATTAGTACACGGGAATATATGAAAGCATACAGTAGTATATTAGAGTACATGGGAGTCTTTGAGGGTACATGGGAGTACATCAGAGTCCATGGGAGTCTATGAGAGTCCATGGAAGAGTCTATGAGAGTCCATGAGAGTCTATGAGAGTCCAAGGGAGTCCATGAGAGTCCATGGGAGTCCATGACAGTCCATGGAGCTCAGATACAAATCATTCCAATTCGCAGTCTGGAATTCATTTGCAAATAAGTTTCACTTGTGCACTCTACCACTGACACACAATACCGACCACTGACACACAATACCAACCACTGACACACAATACCGACCACTGACACACAATACCGACACTTGGGTATCTCTGCTGAGGATACGTTTCGCCCGCACAGTGAATACAGGAGGAGATATGACACAGGACGTACCATAAGACACCCAGAGTTGTACATGTTTCCTAACGTCAATCTCACACGTGTCTTATTCATCAATTGCAATCAATCTTCGCGAGCCTGGCGTTGCACACCTGTCCAACTCATCAACTGCAATCAATCTCCGCGAGCCTGGCGTTGCACACCTGTCCAACTCATCAACTGCAATCAATCTCCGCGAGCCTGGCGTTGCACACCTGTCCAACTCATCAATTGCAATCAATCTCCGCGAGCCTTGCGTTGCACACCTGTCCAACTCATCAATTTCAATCAATCTCCTTAAGCCTGGCTATATACATCTGTCTTATTCATCAACTGCAATCAATCTCCGTGATCTTAGAGGACCTAACCTCGTCTCCCAAAATGCTATTGCTGATGTTGCTACAGTACATCTACTCACAATTGCAT
>WNWK01000098.1:570000-617500 GCA_009830355.1 Cherax destructor | reverse complement strand
CAGATGGCGCGAGTGCTGTACTGAAGCGTCGTCTCCCAGACTAATACAGCGCCCTCTAATTTCTCTTCTTAGTTACCCTTGTCCTTCCCAACTTTCCCCATTCCAGGAAAAGAACCAAGGGAAAAACATTGTTTCACTGGGATCAAATTTTCTTCGACCTCACAGCCAAGGTGAAATCTCAGCCTTATAAGTCTTTCATTCATTATTCCTTGATAATGTGAGAAATCACGAAATCTCTTGGAATTTCACTATTTTTCACTGTGGTTATTTTTGCATATATATATATATATATATATATATATATATATATATATATATATATATATATATATATATATATATATATATATATTGCTCTTATACGTTTAAAGATATATTTTTTCATTTATGTTAATGTAAAAGTTTATAATTTTGCCAAAATTGCAAGTTTTACCTAATCGGCATGACTATATATATATATATATATATATATATATATATATATATATATATATATATATATATATATATATATATATATATATATAATATATGTCGTGCCGATTAGGTAAGTTAGTTAGTTCAGACTCTCAGGTAAGGACCCACTAGGGGCGAGGGGGAAGTGGGGACAGAAGAAGAATAGCCGGTGAGAGGAAGAGCTGAAGTAGAAGAGAAAGAGTCAGGACTAAACCCAACAGTCTAACTACTTAAGATTAGGTAAAACTTGAGATTTTGGCTTAAATAGCAACGCTCTTCTTGCCATATAAGACAAGCGAAAATTTGTGTATGCAATAATTTCGCCAAAATCATTCTGAACCTAACAAAAAAATATATTTCATTGTTTTTGTTTATTATTAAATTAATGTTAACGTATCTAAAATATATTTAGTTGGGTTAGGCTAAATTAAATTGCGCTTGTTGTAATAAGGTTAGGAAGGTTTTCAAAGTTTCTCTTGGTACAAAATTAAAAATTTTTACATTAACATAAATGAAAAAAATATATCTTTAAACGTATAAGAGAAAAATTTACAAAGGACTTAATTTTAAATAAGTTATTGCTAATTGACCAGTTTTACCTAATCGGCACGACATATATATATATATATATATATATATATATATATATATATATATATATATATATATATATATATATATATATATATATATATATATATATATATATATATGCAAAAATAACCACAGTGAAAATAGTGAAATTCAGATCATGTGTCAGGTCTCAAAGTATGAGAAGTTTTCCCTTAAAGCCCAATGCTTCGATGCCAGCCGTATGATTAGTATTTACATGCACACACAGAGACAGCACACAGACACAGACGCACTCAGTGCGTCTGTGTCTGTGTGAGTGTGTGTGTGTGCATGTGTGTGCATGTAAATCCTAATCTTACGGCAGGCATCGAAGCATGGGGCTTTAAGGGGAAAACTTCTCATACTTTGAGACCTGACACAATGAGCTGAACTTTATTAAAAAATATAGAAACTTTGGGAATAATTTTTACTGCTAATTTTATTGCCACTGATTTTTATTGGTCCTTTGTGCGTTATTGTGTCATAGAGGAAAAGGAAAAGAGGAAAAATAAGTGTATTTGTATTTATTTTCAGGGAAAAAAATAAGGAGACTCTGATGTATGAGAGGGTGGGAGTGTGGGAGAGTGAGAGTGTGGGAGAGTGTGTGGGAGTGTGAGAGTGTGGGAGAGTGTGTGGGAGTGTGGGAGTGTGAGAGTGTGGGAGTGTGTGTGGGAGAGAGTGTGGGAGTGTGGGAGAGTGTGTGGAAGTGTTGGAGAGTGTATGGGAGTGTTGGAGAGTGTATGGGAGTGTTGGAGAGTGTGTGGGTGTGTTGGAGAGTGTGTGGAAGTGTTGGAGAGTGTGTGGGAGTGTTGGAGAGTGTATATGAGTGTTGGAGAGTGTGTGGGAGTGTTGGAGAGTGTGTGGGAGAGTGTGTAGGAGTTTTAGAGAGTGTGTGGGAGTGTTGAAGAGGGTGTGGGAATGTTGGAGAGTGTGTGAGAGTGAGGGAGAGTGTGGAGAGTGTTGGAGAGTGTGTGGGAGTGTGTTGGAGAGTGTGTGGGAATGTGTTGGAGAGTGTGTGGGAGTGTGTTGGAGTGTGTGGGAATTTGCGGGAGTGTGTGAGAGTGTGTGGGGGTGGCGTAAGGCTTTGTTGAGAACTTAAAGATCCCTGTTATCTTTTCCCCCACCTAGTGAGATTCCAACATTAACAATGTTGACATAGTTGCATGCAAGATGCCTAGTGTTGCATGTGTCCTTACTCAGCCTCATCTTCCAGGTGTGTTCAGTGGTCTGTGACCACTGAACACCCACACAGCCTCATCTTCCAGGTCTGTGAATCACTGAACACCCACACAGCCTCATCTTCCAGTCTGTGACAACAGATCCGACTTCTCAAATTCCCTGGCTATATTCCAGTAGTTGACTTCGATGATTTTAAACGTTCGGTCTGTTTGCAGATAATTGATACCTGGTGAGCCGAGGGTGGCCACTAAGCAGCTGACGCTATGGCTTGCTGCTGACACGATCCTTCCTTAATTATTACTCTACGGTTCCTACTGCTGAGCCAGAGGTTAAGCCAGGCCTGACGGAGTACGTACGAATACATGCGAGTACACAGGAATACATGAGAGTGCATGGAAAGATATACATGCGAGAGCTCATGGATGTTCACACAGAGAGTGTCTAATGAGAAAACTAAGTACTTCTATCTAGATTGTCTAGGTGTGCGAGTCAAGGAGAGGGAGAAGACGCATTTTAAGTTAAGTTGTGCTTATGTCGTACATATTAGTTCGTCAATGTCTGAGTGCTACATACTGAGGTTGTTGCCTTGGGAGTCTCGTTGCCGTGTTCCTGAGTGTACATAAACACAAAGCTGAACATAGTGTGGAGTATCTAAGTCATTTCTTGTGTACCTGTGCTTCATTCTTCCTTTAATTAAAGGTCCTGGCGTGCCTCTCGCCGTTTTTCCTCACCTTAAAAAAACGTGAACTAAACTTTAGTGCTAGTTGACGTAGTGCGTCTCTTTCAGTGCTAGTCTTGACGTAGTGCGTCTCTTTCAGTGCTAGTCTTGACGTAGTGCGTCTCTTTCAGTGCTAGTCTTGATGTAGTGCGTCTCTTTCAGTGCTAGTTGACGTAGTGCGTCTCTTTCAGTGCTTGTTGACGTAGTGCGTCTTTCAGTGCTAGTCTTGATGTAGTGCGTCTCTTTCAGTGCTAGTCTTGATGTAGTGCGTCTCTTTCAGTGCTAGTCTTGACGTAGTGCGTCTCTTTCAGTGCTAGTCTTGATGTAGTGTGTCTCTTTCAGTGCTAGTCTTGATGTAGTGCGTCTCTTTCAGGGCTAGTCTTGAAGTAGTGCGTCTCTTTCAGTACTAGTCTTGATGTAGTGCGTCTCTTTCAGTGCTAGTCTTGATGCAGTGCGTCTCTTTCAGTGCTAGTTGATGTAGTGCGTCTCTTTCAGTGCTAGTTGACGTAGTGCGTCTCTTTCAGTGCTAGTCTTGATGTAGTGCGTCTCTTTCAGTGCTAGTTGACGTAGTGCGTCTCTTTCAGTGCTAGTCTTGATGTAGTGCGTCTCTTTCAGTGTTAGTTGATGTAGTGCGTCTCTTTCAGTGCTAATCTTGATGCAGTGCGTCTCTTTTAGTGCTAGTTGATGTAGTGCGTCTCTTTCAGTGCTAGTTGACGTAGTGCGTCTCTTTCAGTGCTAGTCTTGATGTAGTGCGTCTCTTTCAGTGCTAGTCTTGATGTAGTGCGTCTCTTTCAGTGCTAGTTGATGTAGTGCGTCTCTTTCAGTGCTAGTTGACGTAGTGCGTCTCTTTCAGTGCTAGTCTTGACGTAGTGCGTCTCTTTCAGTGCTAGTCTTGATGTAGTGCGTCTCTTTCAGTGCTAGTCTTGATGTAGTGCGTCTCTTTCAGTGCTAGTTGATGTAGTGCGTCTCTTTCAGTGCTAGTTGACGTAGTGCGTCTCTTTCAGTGCTAGTTGATGTAGTGCGTCTCTTTCAGTGCTAGTTGACGTAGTGCGTCTCTTTCAGTGCTAGTCTTGACGTAGTGCGTCTCTCAGTGCTAGTCTTGACGTAGTGCGTCTCTCAGTGCTAGTCTTGACGTAGTGCGTCTCTTTCAGTGCTAGTTTTAAGATGATTCACTTTGGTTTACATTTCTCTGGTGTACCTCTGTGTGTGTTTAACATGCTGTTCCAGGTTACCAGTTTACATACTTTCTGTTGTACTGTTTGGTCTGTGAGTTGTGTTGTTTGGTCTGTGAGTTGTGTTGTTTGGTCTGTGAGTTGTGTTGTTTGGTCTGTGAGTTGTGTTGTTTGGTCTGTGAGTTGTGTTGTTTGGTCTGTGAGTTGTGTTGTTTGGTCTGTGAGTTGTGTTGTTTGGTCTGTGAGTTGTGTTGTTTGGTCTGTGAGTTATGTTGTTTGGTCTGTGAGTTATGTTGTTTGGTCTGTGAGTTGTGTTGTTTGGTCTGTGAGTTGTGTTGTTTGGTCTGTGAGTTGTGTTGTTTGGTCTGTGAGTTGTGTTGTTTTGGTCTGTGAGTTGTGTTGTTTGGTCTGAGTTATGTTGTTTGGTCTGTGAGTTGTGTTGTTTGGTCTGTGAGTTGTGTTGTTTGGTCTGTGAGTTGTGTTGTTTGGTCTGTGAGTTGTGTTGTTTGGTGTATTTATTGTGTTCTTTGGTCTGTTCCTTCACTCAATAATTAATATTAATCTTGTATTCCCAATAATAAATATTTTCTTGATTATTCTTTATTGTTAATAAGTAAATAATTGTTATGGAATCCTTGAAAGGTAATAACAATAGTAGTAGTAATAATAGTAAAAATAATAATAATAATAATAATAATAATAATAATAATAATAATAATAATAATAATAATAATAATAATAATAATATTAATGGCAGTAGTAGAAATAGTAGTAGTAGTAACAATAGTAGTATCAACAACAGTAGTATCGGTAGTAACAGTAGAAATGGTAACGGTTGTAGTAGTAACAGTAATAGTAGTAGTAGTAGTAGTAGTAGAAGTAGTAGTAGCAACAATAGTAGTAGTAATAATAAGAGTAGTAACAGTAGTAGTCTCTGTAGTTGTAGTAGTATTAGAAGAAGCAGTAACAGAAGTAGTTGCTTCATTAGTAGTAGCAGTAGTAGTAGTAACAGTAGAAGTAGTAGCAGTAGTAACATTAGCAATAGTAGTAGTAGTAGCAACAGTAGAAGTTGTAGTCGTAGCAATAACAGTAATAGTAATAATAGTAATAATAATAATAATAATATTAGTAGTAATAGTAAAAATAATAGTAGAAGTAGCAATGGTGAAAGTAACAACTAAAACAATGCCATCAATTATAATGATAATAGTAATAATAACAAAAACAACAAAAGCTATTTACAAAAGAGGAGGAAAAACAAAAGCTATCATTTACATGAAGTAATTGTCAGACCAGCTCATTTCAAACGAAGCTCTAGGCAATTTGCTTGTTGAAGTGAGCTTGATGCTTCACGCGTGTGTGTTGAAGTGAGCTTGATGCTTCACGCGTGTGTGTTGAAGTGAGCTTGATGCTTCACGCGTGTGTGTTGAAGTGAGCTTGATGCTTCACGCGTGTGTGTTGAAGTGAGCTTGATGCTTCACGTATGTGTTGAAGTGAGCTTGATGCTTCACGCGTGTGTTGAAGTGAGCTTGATGCTTCACGTGTGTGTTGAAGTGAGCTTGATGCTTCACGTATGTGTGTTGAAGTGAGCTTGATGCTTCACGTGTGTGTTGAAGTGAGCTTGATGCTTCACGCGTGTGTTGAAGTGAGCTTGATGCTTCACGTGTGTGTTGAAGTGAGCTTGATGCTTCACGCGTGTGTGTTGAAGTGAGCTTGATGCTTCACGTGTGTGTGTTGAAGTGAGCTTGATGCTTCACGTGTGTTGAAGTGAGCTTGATGCTTCACGCGTGTGTGTTGAAGTGAGCTTGATGCTTCACGTGTGTGTTGAAGTGAGCTTGATGCTTCACGTGTGTGTTGAAGTGAGCTTGATGCTTCACGTGTGTGTTGAAGTGAGCTTGATGCTTCACGCGTGTGTGTTGAAGTGAGCTTGATGCTTCACGTGTGTGTTGAAGTGAGCTTGATGCTTCACGTGTGTGTTGAAGTGAGCTTGATGCTTCACGTGTGTTGAAGTGAGCTTGATGCTTCACGCGTGTGTTGAAGTGAGCTTGATGCTTCACGTGTGTGTTGAAGTGAGCTTGATGCTTCACGTATGTGTGTTGAAGTGAGCTTGATGCTTCACGCGTGTGTTGAAGTGAGCTTCCAGCTTCACATATAAGCTGAAGTGAGCTTCCAGCTTTACACATTTGCTGAATTCAGCGTGCAGCTTCACATATGAGCTGGAGTGAGCTTCCATATTTACATATATGATGGATTTCAATCTCCATTACGCTCCGTAGTGATGTGACACTTGTGTGGGAAGGTAAATACTGCCCAACATTGACCACGTTGAAAATTTTGAGGCCTGGTGCGTGAACTCTTGTGTACCTGTTTCCAGCCTCTCGATCAGACTCTCCCCGCCCATTTCTCTCAGCATTTTGTACGTAGTAATCATGTCAAACACAGTTCTTCTGTCCTCTAGTGTCGTCAGACTGAGCTCTTCTAGTCTATTCTCTAAGCTCGTAACCCCCCCCACTCAGCTCTGAGACTAGTCTCATTGCTAACCTTTGCACTTATTCCAGCTTTATGAGTGTGTGTGTGTGTGTGTGTGTGTGTGTATTAGTAGTAGTAGTGGTAGTAGTAGTAATAGTTACTAGTAGTCAAAGGCACTTCTCGATAATTACTTGGCTTGCTTTAGTGTGAATTAGTGAGTAGTGTATGTTGTGTGTATGTTTTTTTTTGTGTACGTGTGTGCGTGTGCGTGTTTGCTCAGAGAAAGTAACACAAACAAACAAACAAACAAACAAACAAACAAATTTAAGTCTAGACAGAGGAAGGAGAGAGAGAAAGGCAGGAAAAAAGTATATATGTATATATATATATATATATATATATATATATATATATATATATATATATATATATATATATATATATACGTATATATAACTGAACAAAAGGCGAGAGAGATATCTCATTTCGCTTTTTATTTAAGAAAAGCTCCTCTCCCACTATGGGTCACACAGTGATGAAACTTTTGAAAAACGAGAGAATATTTTGGCTGTGTATACCAGAGATAATGTCCTCACTCAGAGAGAGAGAGAGAGAGAGAGAGAGAGAGAGAGAGAGAGAGAGAGAGAGAGAGAGAGAGAGAGAGAGAGAGAGAGAGCGAGAGAGAGAGAGAGAGAACGGACGAACATTAAATAAATATAAATCAGTTGGCCAGTAGAAATCACTGCCCTTCCACTGTCTTAATAATAATGTGATAACTGGGAGCCTCCACGAGGACTGGACAACCATGTGATAACTGGGAGCCACCATGAAGACTGGACAACCATGTGATAACTGGGAGCCTCCACGAGGACTGGACAACCATGTGATAACTGGGAGCCTCCACGAGGACTGGACATCCATGTGATAACTGGGAGCCTCCATGAAGACTGGACAACCATGTGATAACTGGGAGCCTCCACGAGGACTGGACATCCATGTGATAACTGGGAGCCTCCATGAAGACTGGACAACTATGTGATAACTGGGAGCCTCCACGAGGACTGGACATCCATGTGATAACTGGGAGCCACCATGAAGACTGGACAACCATGTGATAACTGGGAGCCTCCACGAGGACTGGACAACCATGTGATAACTGGGAGCCTCCACGACGACTGGACAACCATGTGATAACTGGGAGCCTCCACGAGGACTGGACAACCATGTGATAACTGGGAGCCTCCATGAGGACTGGACATCCATGTGATAACTGGGAGCCTCCATGAAGACTGGACAACCATGTGATAACTGGGAGCCTCCACGAGGACTGGACAACCATGTGATAACTGGGAGCCTCCACGAGGACTGGACAACCATGTGATAACTGGGAGCCTCCATGAAGACTGGACAACCATGTGATAACTGGGAGCCTCCACGAGGACTGGACAACCATGTGATAACTGAGAGCCTCCACGAGGACTGGACAACCATGTGATAACTGGGAGCCTCCACGAGGACTGGACAACATGGATAATCGGAGCTCTACGAGGAGACTCATGTGATAATGGAGCTCCATGAGACTGGACAATCCATGTAACTGGAGCTTCCACGAGACTGACAACCATTGATAACTGGGAGCCTTAGAAGACTGACCAGTGATCAACTGGACAGCCTTCACTGGACTGGACAATCCATGTGATAGACTGGGAGCCTCCACGAGACTGGACAACCATGTGATAACTGGAGCACTCCACGAGACTGACAACCATTGATAACTGAGCCTCACAGACTGGACACTGGAAACTCGACCTCTCATAGCAGAATGAGTGGTAATTACATGTTGGGTAATTAATCTGAGTCACGTTAAAGTATCTCCAGTGGTGCGATCAGAACGTGTTGTCATTTATTGTAATCAGTCCGTTCCTGGACATCATGAAAGGCCTCACGCACAGGTGACAATCACATGGAAAGTGGAGCACATGACTGACCATGATAGTACCACTGAGCACACAACACATGAAACACACGTGAAGAACAGACACAGTGAAGTACACACAACACACTGAAGTACACACGTGAAGACAACACCTGAATCATCAAACCAGTGAATGTACACGTATACGACACAGTGTAATCACTGCACAGTGAAGTACACCATGATAAGCGACCAGTGAAGTACACTGATCACATGAAGTACACCAACACGTAAGTACACAAGAAACACACAACACAGTGAATACACACGACACACAGTGAAGTACACACACGACACAGTGAAGTACATACGACACAGTGAAGTACACACACACAGTGAAGTACATACGACACAGTGAAGTACACACAACACAGTGAAGTACACACGTGAGTCCACAAGTGAAGTACACACACACAGTGAAGTACACAGAACACAGTGAAGTACACACGACACAGTGAAGTAACACGACACAGTGAAGTACACACAACACAAGTGAAGTACACAACACAGTGAAGTACACACACACAGTGAAGTACACACGACACAGTGAAGTACACACGTGAGCACACAGTGAAGTACACACAACACAGTGAAGTACACACGACACAGTGAAGTACACAAACGAGTACAAACACAGTGAAGTACACACACACAGTGAAGTACACACGACAGTGAAGTACACGACAGTGAAGTACACACAACACAGTGAAGTACCACACAGTGAGTACACAACAAGTGAAGTACACACAACACAGTGAAGTACACACGACACAGTGAACACACACGTACACACGACACAGTGAAGTACACACACACAGTGAAGTACACACAACACAGTGAAGTACACACGAACACAGTGAAGTACACACGACACAAGTGTAGTAAGTACACATCACACAGTGAAGTACACACGACGTGAAGTACACACAACACAGTGAAAGTACACACGACACAGTGAAGTACACACGACACAGTGAAGTACACACACACGAAGTACACAGCACAGTGAAGTACACACAACACAGTGAAGTACACACGACACAGTGAAGTACACAACACAGTGAAGTACACGACACAGTGAAGTACACACCAGTGAAGTACACAACAGTGAAGTACACACACAGTGAAGTACACACACACGTGAAGTACACACACAGTGAAGTACACGACACAGTGAAGTACACACAACAAAAGTGAAGTACACACAACACACAGTGAAGTACACACGACACAGTGAAGTACACACAACACAGTGAAGTACACACGACACAGTGAAGTACACACACACAGTGAAGTACACACGACACAGTGAAGTACACACAACACAGTGAAGTACACACGACACAGTGAAGTACACACGACACAGTGAAGTACACACGACACAGTGAAATACACACAACACACAGTGAAGTACACACGACACAGTGAAGTACACACGACACAGTGAAGTACACACAACACAGTGAAGTATACACGACACAGTGAAGTACACACGACACAGTGAAGTACACACGACACAGTGAAGTACACACGACACAGTGAAGTACACACGACACAGTGAAGTACACACGACACAGTGAAGTACACACGACACAGTGAAGTACACACGACACACAGTGAAGTACACACGACACAGTGAAGTACACAGAACACTGTGAAGTACACACATAAGGTAGCGTGAATAACAGTGCCTCTGAACCTTCCCTTGGCTGAGAGGTTCACTGATTAACCCTCTCATTACCAAGCAAATATAAACTTCTTTCTTTCTTTCTTTCTTCTTCTTCTTCCTCGTCTTCTTTTTCTTCCTCGTCTTCTTTTTCTTCCTCTCCTCCTCCTCCTCCTCCTCCTCCTCCTCCTCCTCCTCCTCCTCCTCCTCCTCCTCCTCCTCCTCCTCCTCCTCCTCCTTCTTCTTCTTCTTCTTTACACTGACAACTTTGGAATGGTACACTCTCATGTTATCTTGGCAAACCCACTCCCCTGACGAACTAAGTTTGTGGAATGGAGACTTGGCTAAATCCGTTCATTCGAGAGAGGAAGATAGTGAGAGAGAGGGAAAGAGAGATATAGAGATAGAGAGAGAGAAAGACCCACCTCGCTGAACCGCTCTCAGAGAAGATGAACTGGCTTTTCGGTTGCGTCTTAGCGTGGCTTATAGGAGGGGTTATCCGGCCCAGGGATGGGCTTTCAAAGATTTATGAACCGGAAGCCGGGCAATCTTGGGAGACGCTTCGTTGCCTTGAAGACGTTCTGGGATAGTTCGCTGCTCAGTGTGTCTGATAGGCAGGTTAGTTCGCTAGCCATGTTAGTTGGCTAAGTGTAACGAAGAAATAGTCATTATACTAACATCAATAACATTAATAATAATAATAATAATAATAATAATAATAATAATAATAATAATAATAATAATAATAATAATAATAATAATATTATCATTAATTATAGTAATAGTAATAGCAGTAATAACAATTGCAATAATAATATTAGTAGTAGAGCAATAATAATAATAATAATAATAATAATAATAATAATAATAATAATAATAATAATAATAATAATAATATTATTATTATTATTATTATTATTATGATTATTATCATTATAATATTATCATTACTATCATTATTGCAATAATAGTAATAATGGAGTAATAACAATAATAATAATAATAGCAATAATAGTAATAATAATAAAATAATAATAGAAAAATTTATAATAATAATAACTGATGGGCTTAGCGTTGTTTTGTATATTCTCCCCTACTTTTATTACCCATTTTATCTCCCCTTCTGTTCTCTGTTTATGGCGCCTTCTCTCTCTCCCCTTTCGGTTTATTGTACTCTCTCCCTCTCTCTACCCCTGGTCATCTCTCTCTCTCACTCCCTCTCTCCATCTCCTCGTTACCCTTTCACATTCTTCATCCAATCTTTCTCTCATTTCTCATCTTTATAAATCAGTCTCTTCCTCCCTTTCTAACTTTCTGTAATCGTATTTCTCTCTCTCTCTCCCTCTCTCTCTCTCTCTCTCTCTCTCTCTCTCTCTCTCTCTCTCTCTCTCTCTCTCTCTCTCTCTCTCTCTCTCTCTCTCTCTCTCTCTCTCTCTCTCTCTCTCTCTCTCTCTCACCTCACCTGGAGATGAGGTCATTAATCAGTAATGATGAATAGAGCAATATCATCAGTGCTTCTCCTATTATTCCTCGTTCGTGACGTCAGCTGATGATATTAGTTTACACGAACGCCTTCACGGATTTATGGCTTCCCAACCGCATCATTCTCTCTCTCTCTCTCTCTCGCTCTCGCTCTCTCTCTCTCTCTCTCTCTCTCTCTCTCTCTCTCTCTCTCTCTCTCTCTCTCTCTCTCTCTTCTTCACTGTCTCGTTATTTCTCGTTTTTTTAAGTCTTGCTGATATTCCACACTGTTTCGCTCATTCCCGTTATTCCTCACCGTTTTTCAATGTCTTTCGAAAATTGCTCGCTATATCTCCCTATTTCTCGCTGATTATTAAATATTATTGCTAAGTTGAAGGGAATCTCTCAAATTCTTCAAAATTCTAACCACGTATTTCTAGTTCTGTCTTAGTTATTCAACCCATTTCTAACTTATTCCCCCCATTTTCAACTCATTCCCTCCATTTTCAACTAATTTCCGTTATTTCCAACTCATTCCCGCCATTCCTAGAAAATTCCCAGCACATTATCTGGGTGGTTCCTGAGATGGTCATGGGTGGTTCCTGGGATGGTCATGGGTGGTTACTGGGATGGTCATGGGTGGTTCCTGAGATGGTCATGGGTGGTTACTGGGATGGTCATGGGTGGTTCCTGAGATGGTCATGGGTGGTTACTGGGATGGTCATGGGTGGTTCCTGAGATGGTCATGGGTGGTTACTGGGATGGTCATGGGTGGTTCCTGAGATGGTCATGGGTGGTTACTGGGATGGTCATGGGTGGTTCCTGAGATGGTCATGGGTGGTTCCTGAGATGGTCATGGGTGGTTCCTGGGATGGTCATGGGTGGTTCCTGGGATGGTCATGGGTGGTTCCTGGGATGGTCATGGTGTTCCTGGATGGTCTGGGTGGTTACTGGGATGGTCATGGGTGGTTCCTGAGATGGTCATGGGTGGTTACTGGGATGGTCATGGGTGGTTACTGGGATGGTCATGGGTGGTTCCTGAGATGGTCATGGGTGGTTACTGGGATGGTCATGGGTGGTTACTGGGATGGTCATGGGTGGTTCCCGGGATGGTCATGGGTGGTTCTTGGAAGGGACAATAGCACTGACCATGATCATGGTAATACCTTCAACCTACTGCTATATAATCATGGTAATTGTGACGCATGGGTAGTGACGTCGTCATAAACCTGTATGTAACAATCATACTTACACGCCATGTACACCCACACAGTCAGACATAAATTTACACAGACATGCGTATTGCTTACGAACTGATTATGACTGCGTGTGTGTATGTGTGTGTGTGTAAGAGTTAGTACATGTGTGTGTGTGTGCGTAGGAGTTTATGTGCGTATGCTGTTGTGAGTGTATGCATGTGTGTATATAGGGTCGTGTATATAAACACATTTACATGTAAAAATGATTGCTTTCCAGATAAAAAAGAGAGAGAGAGAGAGAGAGAGAGAGAGAGAGAAGAGAGAGAGAGAGAGAGAGAGAGAAGTAGTGAGAGAGAGTGAGTCTCAGCAGGTCTTGACGCTCACAGTCTACGGTACCCACCCGCCATGTTTAATTTACTTAGCAATAAATTTGCTGGTAAACACACTTTCCTGCATTACCAGTGCATGACATGCATATATATATACATGTATTGTCAAAGATAATGCATCAACATGGTTGTATTCGTGTCATAAACAATACACTAGTCGCCACCAGGGCTCGAACCCAAAGCATGCCAAAGTTCTCAGCCAGATAGCTCCTTACGACACTAAGTCGCGATCAGAGAGATCATGATGAACTCCATCAATAAATATATATATTATATATATATATATATATATATATATATATATATATATATATATATATATATATATATATATATATATATATATATATATATATATATATATTTTGTTTTACTCGCAGAAATATAAGATCCTTTATCAAAATAAAATTTCTGCTGAGGGAGTAGCGAGAGGTGTTGGAAGCATCAAAGTTAAGGAAGCGGCCATTAACTTGGACTGTGTCGATCAGACCAAGTTGCGAATTCCCAGCTTCCCGGATTCCCATTCCCAGAAGGACCGTTCCCGAACGCCGGGAATGGCAGGTGATGGTGGGGAGTGGGGGCTGTGATGGGGAGAGAGAGGGAGTGATAGAAGATCAAGGAAAGGTGGAAGATAAAAGACGGGAATGATTAAGGTGGTGGTGGTGGTGTTGGTGGTGGTAGTGGTGGTGGTGGTGGTGGTGGTGGTTGTGGTGGTGGGGGTAGCAATGGTGGTGGCAGTGATGGTGGTAGGAATGGTGGTGGTAGTGGTAGTGCTGAAACTACATACCATTCATGGAATACATTAGAAAATCCATCAAAATTACATTTGTCATCCGCATACATAACATACACCATCAGACGCCAGACACACCAGACTGCACAAACATACACCGTCACACTACACCATACACCACCATAACCAACAAATATACCAACACCAAAATACCCCAGAAAACATCAACATACACCAACAAACACCAACATTCACCAACATACACCAACAAACACCAACAAACACCAACAAACACCAACAAACACCAACAAACACCAACAAACACCAACATACAAACAAACACCAACATACAACAACAACACCAACAAACACCAACATACACCAACAAACACCAACATACACCAACAAACACCAACATACACCAACAAACACCAACATACACCAACAAACACCAACATACACCAACAAACACCAACATACACCAACAAACACCAACATACACCAACATACACCAACATACACCATACTTCTATGTTATCACACTCGAAAAACTACAAAATTTTATGCACTAAAATAATTGGATTCGAATTATTAAAGAAAAATATTTTAATTACAGAAATAAATCTGATAAAACAATTTGTGGTTCATTATATTGATAAGGAAAATATCTGCTGTCGTATGATATCATTCTGGTGCTACTTGATGCGTGTTTAACATAATTAGTCACTGCCTCCAATCATCCAGTCGTTGTGTATTCAATTAATATGATTATTTTCACTATTTTCAATCATCCAGTCACTAATTATTTCATATGGTTTCGGTGTTTCCAATCATCCAGTCACTGTTTCACATAGTATGCACTGGTTCCAATCATCCAGTCACTGTTTCACATAGTATGCACTGGTTCCAATCATCCAGTCACTGTTTCACATAGTTTGCACTGGTTCCAATCATCCAGTCACTTTCACAATTTCACTGTTTTTAATCAACCAGTCACTTTCACACAGTTTTACTGTTTTTAATCATCCAGTCACTTTCACATAGTTTCACTGTTTCCAATCATCCAGTCACTTTCACATAATTACTTTTACTGTCTCCAGTAATGTTAACATTACACTGAACAGGAAGACTGAAGCGACCAGGTTTCTTGATCAGCAAAAAGTGAGTGACTTGTGGAGAGCTCGGGCTCACGAGGGAAGAAACCTGGGTTCGATTCTCAGGCAGGGCGAAACATCAACCGAGCCTCGTTATACTTGCTTTTCCTGTTCACCTAGTAATAAGTAGGCACCTCGGTGTTAGTCACTTTACACCTGCTGTATTTGTTCACCTAACAGTAATTAGGTGCCTGAGTGTTAGTCACCTTACATCTGTTGCTTCTGTTCACCTAACAGTAAGTAGGTGCCTGAGTGTTAGTCACCTTACATCTGTTGCTTCTGTTCACCTAGCAGTAAGTAGGCACCTGTGTGTTAGTCTACTGTTGTGGATCGCATCCTGGGGGATAACTGCCAATTTTAAATTGATCTGGGTTTTGATATAAGAGTATGATAATAACTCTCAGCCTGTGAGATGATTTATGATAATGGCTCTCAGCCTGTGAGATGATTTATGATAATGGCTCTCAGCCTGTGAGATGATTTATGATAATGGCTCTCAGCCTGTGAGATGATTTATGATAATGGCTCTTAGCCTGTGAGATGATTTATGATAATGGCTCTCAGCCTGCGAGATGATTTATGATAATGGCTCTTAGCCTGCGAGATGATTTATGATAATGGCTCTTAGCCTGTGAGATGATTTATGATAATGGCTCTTAGCCTGCGAGATGATTTATGATAATGGCTCTTAGCCTGTGAGATGATTTATGATAATGGCTCTTAGCCTGTGAGATGATTTATGATAATGGCTCTTAGCCTGTGAGATGATTTATGATAATGGCTCTTAGCCTGTGAGATGATTTATGATAATGGCTCTTAGCCTGCGAGATGATTTATGATAATGGCTCTTAGCCTGTGAGATGATTTATGATAATGGCTCTTAGCCTGTGAGACTGATTTATGATAATGGCTCTTAGCCTGCGAGATGATTTATGATAATGGCTCTTAGCCTGCGAGATGATTTATGATAATGGCTCTTAGCCTGCGAGATGATTTATGATAATGGCTCTTAGCCAGTGAGATGATTTATGATAATGGCTCTTAGCCTGTGAGATGATTTATGATAATGGCTCTTAGCCTGCGAGATGATTTATGATAATGGCTCTTAGCCTGCGAGATGATTTATGATAATGGCTCTTAGCCTGCGAGATGATTTATGATAATGGCTCTTAGCCTGTGAGATGATTTATGATAATGGCTCTTAGCCTGTGAGATGATTTATGATAATGGCTCTTAGCCTGTGAGATGATTTATGATAATGGCTCTTAGCCTGTGAGATGATTTATGATAATGGCTCTTAGCCTGTGAGATGATTTATGATAATGGCTCTTAGCCTGTGAGATGATTTATGATAATGGCTCTTAGCCTGTGAGATGATTTATGATAATGGCTCTTAGCCTGTGAGATGATTTATGATAATGGCTCTTAGCCTGTGAGATGATTTATGATAATGGCTCTTAGCCTGCGAGATGATTTATGATAATGGCTCTTAGCCTGTGAGATGATTTATGATAATGGCTCTTAGCCTGTGAGATGATTTATGATAATGGCTCTTAGCCTGTGAGATGATTTATGATAACATCTTTTAATCTGTAAATTCATCTTGTCATTTTGTAGATTTTTCAGCCTTCAATAGTTGGGCACAAGGAAGTGGGGGAAAGTGGAAGGACGAGAAAATTTCCAGAGAATGGTGGGGGTAGGGGGTGGTGGTGGTGATTGTGGTAAGGTGATGGTGGTGATTGGTGTGGGGGGGGGTAGTGAAAGTGGCAATTCGAGTGAGTGTTTATTACCCTTGCTTGTTTTCTCTCTCTATCTCTCTCTCTAAAAGTCTTCCTGGTTCTATCTAAAATGCGTATCTTTTTGCCATCTCTGTTTTTTTTAATGATGCAGCGCTGGATTGCGGCTGAAGCACCGCCAGGCAACCTCTGGCACCATCTACGGAGGACGGCACAGAAATGACGCTGCACTTGTGTGAGAATTGTGCTTGTGTGAATTTTGTGGATGTGAATTTTGTTTTTGGGAATTTTGTTTGCTTGATTTTATTTTCTTTTGCTTTTGAACTGTGTTCGTATGAATTGTGGTCTTAATATCGTTTGAATGAAAAATTGTGTGTGATTGTTTGTGGTTGAAGGGGTCGAGTCACAGCTCCTGGCCCCGCCTCTTCGCTTTTTCACGGTATTTATATAATTGTTGCGTGAATGTATGGTGTGTGTATGTCTATGAATGTGTATGAGAGATTACGTGCATACTGAAGTACGGAAGTCTGGTTCAGACCATGAGCCTGGTACACAGACCACAGCTCTCTCTCTCTCTCTCTCTCTCTCTCTCTCTCTCTCTCTCTCTCTCTCTCTTCTCTCTCTCTCTCTCTCTCTCTCTCTCTCTCTCTCTCTCTCTCTCTCTCTCTCTCTCTCTCTCCTATCACAAGATATCTACGACAAGAATTTCCCCGGTGTTGGAAGCGAAATTTCCCCATTAGTGTGACAAAGTCCCTTCATTGTGTGAGAAAGTTCCCCGATACCGCGGCATAATTCCCTAGATACTTCACAAAATTGCCCGGTGTTATGACACCATTGCATAATTTCACTAATTTTCTCCTTAAGAAATTCGCTTTATTATATATATATATATATATATATATATATATATATATATATATATATATATATATATATATATATATATATATATATATATATATATATATATGTCGTGCCGAATGATAATTTAACAACAATTCTATGATAATATTTTGTTCGATTTTTGTCAATAAATTCCATATAATGAAAAATTCTGGTAAATGTTTACAACATTCCATAAATTATTTGTAAAGTTCATTCACGGTTAATTCTTCAACTAAAGTAAATGTTTGAATTAAATTTGTGTAAAATGTTGAGATTAATTATCGTTTGTTCCATGAGTATTTATATTAACGTGTTTGTGAGTGTATGTTATCTCTGTTTATTTGGCAGGCGGGTAGGGTGACAGGCGGGTAGGATGACAGGCGGGTAGGATGACAGGCGAGTAGGGTGACAGGCGGGTAGGGTGACAGGCGGGTAGGATGACAGGCGGGTAGGGTGACAGGCGGGTAGGGTGACAGGCGGGTAGGATGACAGGCGGGTAGGATGACAGGCGGGTAGGGTGACAGGCGGGTAGGGTGACAGGCGGGTAGGATGACAGGCGGGTAGGATGACAGGCGGGTAGGATGACAGGCGGGTAGGGTGACAGGCGGGTAGGGTGACAGGCGGGTAGGGTGACAGGCGGGTAGGATGACAGGCGGGTAGGATGACAGGCGGGTAGGGTGACAGGCGGGTAGGATGACAGGCGGGTAGGGTGACAGGCGGGTAGGGTGACAGGCGGGTAGGGTGACAGGCGGGTAGGATGACAGGCGGGTAGGGTGACAGGCGGGTAGGATGACAGGCGGGTAGGGTGACAGGCGGGTAGGGTGACAGGCGGGTAGGGTGACAGGCGGGTAGGGTGACAGGCGGGTAGGAAGGAAGGCATGTACTTAGGTAGGTAGGTAGGTAGGCAGGCATGTGTGAAGGCAGGCGGGTAATTAGGTAAATAGGTTGCTAGGCAGGCAAGTAGGAAGGCAGGCATGTACTTAGGTAGGTAGGTAGGTAGGCAGGCATGTGTGAAGGCAGGCGGGTAATTAGGTAAATAGGTTGCTAGGCAGGCAAGTAGGAAGACAGGCAGGTACTTAGGTAGGTAGGTAGCTAGGCTGGCAAGTATGAAAGCAGGCAGGTAATTAGGTAAAAAGGTAGCTAGGCAGGCACGTGTGATGGCAGGCGGGTAATTAGGTAGGTAGGTAGCTAGGCAGGCAAGCAGGCAGGCAGGCAGGCAGGCAGAAGTCAGGCAGGCAGGAAGGCAGGCAGGCAGGTAGGCAAGCAGGAAGGCAGGCAGGAAGGCAGGCAGGAAGGCAGGCAGGCAGGAAGGCAGGCAGGCAGGAAGGCAGGCAGGAAGGCAGGCAGGAAGGCAGGCAGGAAGGCAGGCAGGCAGGAAGGCAGGCAGGCAGGAAGGCAGGCAGGAAGGCAGGCAGGCAGGAAGGCAGGCAGGCAGGAAGGCAGGCAGGAAGCCAGGTTAAGATAGGTATTCAGGATGTGGCTTCATTGTGACATACAGCTGTGGGCAAGTGGGAGGGAGGGAGAGAGGGAGAGAAGGAAGGAAGGAAGGAGGAAAGGAGGGAAGATGGAGCGAATACTCCTCCAACCTCCACTCTCTTCCATCACTCCATCACTCCCTAGGCGCGTGAGAAGATGAAGAAATATTTTATTACAAATGGAGAAAAATCTTAAGATTCTGAAAGGCATTTTTTTTTTTTTGTGTGTGTGTGTGTGTGTGTGCTTGTGTGTGTGTGTGTGTGTGTGTGTGTGTGTGTGTGTGTTTTTTTTGTGTTGTTGTGTGTGTGTAGTGTGTGTGTGTGTGTGTGTTGTGTTGTGTGTGTGTGTGTGTGTGTGTGTGTTGTGTGTGTGTGTGTGTAGTGTTGTGTATGTTGTGTGTGTGTGTGTGGTGTGTGTGCTGTGTGTTGTGTGTTGTTATGTGTGTGTATGTGTGTGTGTGTGTGTGTGGTGTGTGTGCGTGCTTGTGTGTGTGTGTGTGTGTGTATGTGTGTGTGTGTGTGTGTGTCAGAAACCTTTACCTTATGAATTACTTAGGAACACTCTCGAGTACGTAGCACCACAACTAAACCCAGTATTCACTCACAAGACTGAGAAAATCTAGAGGTTCTATACCACCTTCTTTAATCAGAACAAAAAAATATTAACAGAGTTCCAACTAACATCCTTAGAGGAGAGGAGGACCAGAGGGAGACACGATCATGACATAGAAGATACTCCATGCTATGGAAACCAGTCTGTAGATAGCGTTAATTAAAATATATCTTAATCTAAATCTAATTTCATCAATTGCAATCATTTTCCCCTCACTCATTTGCATCTTAATTAACACTCCCGCGACACTCCAGTAACACTTTCTAAGCTTCCAGCAACACTTTTTTCTGGCACTTCGTTGAAAAATAAGTGCACAGTAAGTGATAGGCAGTAAGTCTCGCCATACAGGGACTGAGGATCGAGTCTACAACATTCCTTGCGCTTAATAACCCACACGGACTTAGCGCTGCGCATAACTATAAAAAATTAAAACGCAGCAGTTGTTTTCAATGTTTTTTTAAATGGTATAACATGTCTAACTTTCCCTTAACATTTCTAACATCTAACATTACTGTAATATTCCCAGCATACCTTCATCTCTTCTGACTTCACCTAAACACTATTAACATCACATCAACACTTCAAACATCACACGAACACTTCAAACATCACTTCAACACATCAAACATCACTTCAACACATCAAACATCACATCAACATATCAAACATCACATCAACACATCACATCAACACATCACATCAACACATCACATCAACACATCAAACATCACATCAAACATCACATCAACACATCAAACATCACATCAAAACATCACCAATACTTCAACATTTACTGAAATACTCTCAGCCACTCTGTCAGTTTCTCCTCTGATATTTACCAGGCAATCACCACCCAAGTCTTTTGACATTTTCAACACCATTTTCACCTTTCGCTGCAAAAATCACAATTTATATTGATATTTGTTATGCCTCAACGGAATATTTGAAATATTCGGTCCCCTTTTTTTTCAAAATATAAAATCCCACCGTTTTCCTCCTAATTTTCAAAATATTTGTATAATCCCTTTACCACATCCAGAATCTATGCTTCGCATCCACCTGGGAATTATGTCTATCCACGAGTAAACAGAAGAGACGGGGATTCGAACCGTAGTCCTGGCATGTAGCAAGTCTTCTGCCTGCCATGGTTCGAGTCTAGGTCCATTCTTTTGTTTATTTATTAACACTCGTTCATTACGGCTCATCCTGAGTTCGTTTACTCACGTCTCTGCTCCATGTCCTGCCATCTTCATAGCCAACACTTTATTTTGGTCAGTGTCTACTACAAGAGTCTCGTTCAAACTGTAGTTTCTGAGTCGTGTTTACAAATTTCAGGCCAGAAAATTTGTCTTCTACCATCATCTGCAAAAGTAGTTCCAGATCCATATCCTTAATCATCTTTACTTCCAAACTCCAGTTGCTGGCCCACACCAACTACGTCCATCTCCCAACTACAGTTTTTATCACATTATACATTACCTGCATCACCTCCAGACTCCAGTTCATAACACACCATCCATTACATCCAGACTCCAGTTTCTAGCACACCCTCCATTACCTCCATCACCTCCAGACACCTGTTTCTAGCTATCCTTACCTAGTATACCTTCTGGCCTCACCCGCCTGCCTGCCTTTTACAAAGCTCTCTCAAGCTTCTGTAACATCTGTGCTCTATATCATCTGCGTTACCCAGCCAATGACACAGGAAAAACGCAAATGCGTTAGCTTCAGGAGAAAGTGCAATTTGCACTCTGGAATTTGGCATCAGACTCGTAGCGTAGGCCAGGAAAAGTCTCATCAGCGAGCCTTTGGTTGCGAGACTGACTGAGAGATGTTTCTCACCTCGCGAGAATACTGAGAAAGAGAGAGAGAGAGAGAGAGAGAGAGAGAGAGAGAGAGAGAGAGAGAGAGAGAGAGAGAGAGAGAGAGAGAGAGAGAGAGAGAGGACATAGGGGAAAATCAAAAAAAGAAGGGACAGAAAAGTTAGGAAAAGGGTTGGGAATATTAGAGAAACAAATGACAAAAATAAAGGAAAAGAGTTAGGAAAATTACAAAAAAAGACAGAAACGGAGGGAAAAAATTGGGAAAATAAAAAAAATAGGACAGGAAAAGGAAGAATAAGAAAAATAATGGGTTAAGAAAAAGGGGAAAAGAAACGAATGCTAAAGATGAGAAAGAGAAGATTAAAGAAAAAAGAAAAGAAAGGGTAACCGGGAAGAGGGAAGGAAAATAAAGGGGAAAAAGAAAATGAAAAACTAACAGTATCTAAATCAACAAAAAGGGATTAACCAAAAAAAAAAAAAAAGAGAAACGAACTGAAAAGAGAAAAAACGAAAAAAAAGATAGAGAATTTTTTTTTAAGTCACTTGAAACTGAACACATTAACGAAAGTATATAACCCAAAAAAAAATATATATAAAAGTTCGTTAATGGAAGTCTTACGGGGGGGGAAAATGGGGGAAAATAAATGGGAAATTCAGTGAAGCCTATTTACTTTCATTCATATTTAAATTTATGATTCAATGTTTTTTTCAATTTTTTTTTTTTAGAGCAAAAGCATATTTAATGTTTTTTATTTTAGAAATAGATCGGGACGTGGCAAAGAATAACACGGACGTTATCAGGTGTCACGTACGTTATCAAGTAAAGCGTACTTTATCACGTGCCACGTACGTTATTCAGTGCCATGTACATTATTATGCACCCCGTTCGTTATTAAGTGTCACGTACGTTATTACGCACCACGTACGTTATTACGCACCACGTACGTTATGCGCCACGTACGTTACGTATAAGAGGTATATACCCAAGCCTGGGATATCTTCAGGGGTTCTTTGGATATCTTCAGTTAAACCTTAGTGATACCCAAACTTTGGATATCTTTATCATACCTTGACGATAACCTGTGGTTCTTGTTGCTGGACGATAACCTGTGGTTCTTGTTATTGTTGGTGAACGATAACCTGTGGTTCTTGTTGCTGGACGATAACCTGTGGTTCTTGTTATTGTTGGTGGACGATAACCTGTGGTTCTTGTTATTGTTGGTGAACGATAACCTGTGGTTCTTGTTGGTGGACGATAACCTGTGGTTCTTGTTATTGTTGGTGGACGATAACCTGTGGTTCTTGTTATTGTTGGTGAACGATAACCTGTGGTTCTTGTTGCTGGACGATAACCTGTGGTTCTTGTTATTGTTGGTGGACGATAACCTGTGGTTCTTGTTATTGTTGGTGGACGATAACCTGTGGTTCTTGCTATTGTTGCTTGATAATAGCTTTCAGTTCTTGCTTATTGGTGGACGATAGCCTACAGTTCTTGTTATTGCTGCTGGACAATAGGTTTTAATTCTTGTTCTTTTTGCTGGACAAAAGCTTCCAGTTCTTGGTCCTCTTACTTGACTATAGCTCGCGGTTCTTTCATTGGGGTCAGCTGCCCTCTATAAATCCTGGAGAGTCAGGGGAATTGTTTATTGTGGTCTTCCGCTGTAGTTGATGACCCCGTGAGGGTGAGGGGAAGACCCCGTGGTTGTGAGGGGAGATTGTACTCCACTGGTTTTCATTCTGAGGACTTTCCCTGAATTCTGAGGTTATATTCACTGCTCTTCCCTACCTCAGCCTCCTGCCGCTGGCCGATACAAGTTTTGAGGAAAGCCAAGTACAGGGTTGAAATTGGGGAGAAGGGCTTGCATTCTTGTGGTTGCAGGCGTCACCGTGGTGGTGTCTATCTATGGTGACTATCACAATGAGGGGAGGAAGCCTATCTCTCAGTACTGTCTGGAGACTATCTCTCTCAGTGTAACCAGAAATCCCAATTCGTGTCCTAAATGTTCTCTATAATAAGAGATGTTATGAACACTCCACTCTTCTGAAACATTAATAATCACGTACGACTGTTTTGTTCTTTGTTGCAGTCTTCCCTGTGGTCGTTTGTACGTGCTTTCCTCTTCGTGTCTAGCTGTGTTTGTGTGTGTGTGTGAGTGTGTGTATGTGTGTACGTATCCAGCTGTGTTCGTGTCTACGTGTGTTCTACGTGTCTAGGTGTCATTTAATTCCACCTCCTCCTCCTCCTCCTCCTCCTCCTCCTCCTTCTCCTCCTCCTCTTTCACCTCCTCCTCCTTCTCGTCCTCTTCTCTCCTCCTCCTCCTCCTCCTCCTTCTCCTCCTCCTCCTTCTCCTCCTCCTCCTTCTCCTCCTCCTCCTCTCCCTCCATTGAACCAACCTTAAAAAAAAAAAATTATTACCCATACTGCACACACATTGATCGTTCATGTGTGTTTGTTCAGATCTTGTCACTGACAGTTCCAGTTGTTCAGGTGTCACTGTTCATCACCCCGTCAGGTGTACCTACGCAACTTGTTTTATTCCCACAATGCATAAAGATTTTTGTCTGTATACACCACTAGCTGAATTCGTTAAAGAAATTTATAATGGTAATGTATAAATTGTTTTCAGCAGTATATATATATATATATATATATATATATATATATATATATATATATATATATATAATCTGAGTCGAGCAAGAGAGAGATAACTCTATCTCACTTTCAATCTCTTTCCCTAACTGAATCTATCATATATGTTGAGCAGAGATTTTTGCAGTGTTGAATGATATATTATTATTTTTATTATTATTATTATTATTATTATTATTATTATTATTATTATTATTATTATTATTATTATTATTATTAATATTATTAATATTGTTTTCATTATTGTTATTATTATTATTATTATTTATTTTTTATTATTATTATTATTATTATTATTATTATTATTATTATTATTATTATTAATATTATTATTATTATTATTATTATTATATTAGTATTATTAGTATTATTATTATTATTAAAAGGTGGTTCTTGCTCTTTGCAACCTTCTCTTCTATTTAATCTGTCATTCTTCACTTATTCTTTTTATTCTTCTCTGCATTCTCTGTCCTCCTTCTCCTCCTCCTCTTCCATCAAATTACTCTCCCACTCTTCTCCCCGCCTCCATTGCCTAGGAAACAGTCTCCCCATCTCCCCTGTCTCCTAGGTTACGCATCATCCCCTCCGTCTCCTCGTCTCTTCCCACGTGTACTATCTCTTCCATCTTCTATGAGAGACGATATCTCTTCATCTAAAATGGGCAGCATCTCCACCATCTTCTAAGACAAGGTATATCTCCATCTAAAGCCGTCAGCATCTCCATCATCTCCCAGGACATGCAGTGTCTCCACCATCACCCAGGACATGCAGTGTCTCCACCATCAGCCAGGACATGCAGTGTCTCCATCTCCCAGGACATGCAATGTCTCCACCATCTCCCAGGACATGCAGTGTCTCCACCATCACCCAGGACATGCAGTGTCTCCATCTCCCAGGACATGCAGTGTCTCCACCATCTCCCAGGACATGCAGTGTCTCCACTATCACCCAGGACATGCAGTGTATCCACCATCTCCCAGGACATGCAGTGTCTCCACCATCACCCAGGACATGCAGTGTCTCCACCATCACCCAGGGCATGCAGTGTCTCCACCATCTCCCAGGACATACAGTGTCTCCACCATCACCCAGGACAT
Organism: Cherax destructor; assembly: GCA_009830355.1. Classification (NCBI taxonomy): domain Eukaryota; kingdom Metazoa; phylum Arthropoda; class Malacostraca; order Decapoda; family Parastacidae; genus Cherax; species Cherax destructor. The sequence goes on along the minus strand of WNWK01000098.1, from coordinate 592,035 downwards.
GCAGTGTCTCCATCTCCCAGGACATGCAATGTCTCCACCATCTCCCAGGACATGCAGTGTCTCCACCATCACCCAGGACATGCAGCTTCTCCATCTCCCAGGACATGCAGTGTCTCCACCATCTCCCAGGACATGCAGTGTATCCACCATCACCCAGGACATGCAGTGTATCCACCATCACCCAGGACATGCAGTGTCTCCACCATCACCCAGGACATGCAGTGTCTCCACATCACCCAGGACATGCAGTGTCTCCACCATCACCCAGGACATGCAGTGTTTCCGCCATCTCCCAGGACATGCAGTGTCTCCACCATCACCCAGGACATGCAGTGTCTCCACCATCACCCAGGACATGCAGTGTTTCCGCCATCTCCCAGGACATGCAGTGTCTCCACCATCACCCAGGACATGCAGTGTCTCCATCTCCCAGGACATGCAATGTCTCCACCATCTCCCAGGACATGCAGTGTCTCCACCATCACCCAGGACATGCAGCTTCTCCATCTCCCAGGACATGCAGTGTCTCCACCATCTCCCAGGACATGCAGTGTATCCACCATCACCCAGGACATGCAGTGTATCCACCATCACCCAGGACATGCAGTGTATCCACCATCACCCAGGACATGCAGTGTCTCCACCATCACCCAGGACATGCAGTGTCTCCACCATCACCCAGGACATGCAGTGTTTCCGCCATCTCCCAGGACATGCAGTGTCTCCACCATCACCCAGGACATGCAGTGTCTCCACCATCACCCAGGACATGCAGTGTTTCCGCCATCTCCCAGGACATGCAGTGTCTCCACCATCACCCAGGACATGCAGTGTCTCCATCTCCCAGGACATGCAATGTCTCCACCATCTCCCAGGACATGCAGTGTCTCCACCATCACCCAGGACATGCAGCTTCTCCATCTCCCAGGACATGCAGTGTCTCCATTATCTCCCAGGACATGCAGTGTATCCACCATCACCCAGGACATGCAGTGTATCCACCATCACCCAGGACATGCAGTGTCTCCACCATCACCCAGGACATGCAGTGTCTCCACCATCACCCAGGACATGCAGTGTCTCCACCATCACCCAGGACATGCAGTGTTTCCGCCATCTCCCAGGACATGCAGTGTCTCCACCATCTCCCAGGACATGCAGTGTATCCACCATCACCCAGGACATGCAGTGTCTCCACCATCACCCAGGACATGCAGTGTCTCCACCATCACCCAGGACATGCAGTGTCTCCACCATCTCCCAGGACATGCAGTGTCTCCACTATCACCCAGGACATGCAGTGTATCCACCATCTCCAAGGACATGCAGTGTCTCCACCATCTCCCAGGAGAGTCCCTGCATATGACAACTATAAGGGAGTAAACGCTGGGTCCCAGGAGTCTAGGGTGGGTTCCACTTGTAATATAGTGAGAGCAGTTTACATGTAAATTGATGAACATGTTCACCTCTGGGTTGTCGCCAGGGGTGAGACCCCGTGGGTAGAGAGAGAGAGAGAGAGAGAGAGAGAGAGAGAGAGAGAGAGAGAGAGAGAGAGAGAGAGAGAGACAGACTGACATATAAAGTACACACAATACACATCATAAACAAGAGCATAGACAAAACGCGAATTTAAGCCAAAAAAAAAAAGAATTTTTTTACATGATACACAGCGACAAAAGCTTGAGGTTGAAATAGAGATACTGACAACAGTGGAGCTTTGCAGTGCAACATTTCTCCCATGGCTGGGCTTTTATCAAGTGCACACGGGAATGAGAAAATACACAGACTTTTGAGACAAACGATGGTCATGAGGTCAGATATGTCACACATAAAGTCACTGGAAGAGGTCATTAAATTACGAGATCAGTCTACTGAGGTCAGGTGAGGTCAGGTACTGAACCCATCGACTCCAGGCTGAGAGACTTATTGCCTCACACCTCCTCAGCTTACACCTTTCTCAGCATTGGACTGAACATTTCACTGGTTGGCGAAACGTTTCCAGGATAAAAATACCCAAATGTTGTACAAGTGTTTCATTTATCAGGTTGTCGCATTTTTAAATCATTTATTCACAGGTCAGGTGTTGCGTGGAGCAGAGGGTGGGGGGGGCGTAGGTGACAGTTTTATTGAGTTTGTTATGATGAATGGGGGGGGGGGGACAATGTGGGCGAAAGGTGCAGCCAAACGTGCGCATTCCAGAGAGAACAAAAAGGCACAATACCGTAACTGGAACAATACACAAATAAACACGTTTCTTTCTCCTATGTGTGTGTGTGTGTGTGTGTTTGTGTACTCACCTAGTTGTGGTTGCAAGGGTCGATTCATAGCTCCTAGCCCCGCCTCTTCACTGGCCGCTACTGGGTCACTCTCCCTGCGCCATGAGCTTTATCATACCTGTGTGTGTGTGTGTGTGTGTGTGTGTGTGTGTGTGTGTGTGTGTGTGTGTGTGTGTGTGTGTGTGTGTGTGTGTGTGCATTCAACCTTGTTTACTGAACGGCTGTGGTGAGGTGAATCACTGCTGCTGCTGCTGCTGCTGCCGTCGTTGTGGTGGTGCTAGCGCTGTGTTCTTCTCCAGTCAATGTGGTGTGAGAACGAACCTTGTGACGAATTATGCATGCGTTGTTTTATCTGCCGTGCAGGCATATTTACCTTCCTGGAGGCGTGTCTGAGGGAGCATATAAATAAGATACAGTGCCGGTTATGGCTTTTTACTGGAAATATGTCCCGTCTATCAGGGACTTCATCTATTCAGTGAATTGTTGAAGTTCCATAATCCCCCATTGTGGCATGTATACATACTGCCGGTAGACTCTATATTTGTAATATTATACCGTGTCTGAAGGTCTCTGGCGGTCTACCATGCGTAGACTTCATGGCATCACCATACAATATGCTGTATACACTTGCTTTGTTAGTAGTTCTGTGTTTAAGGCTTCTGGTGATCGCTTTGTTAGTTTTGGTGGTCAGAACTGCGATATACATGACCTCACGTGTGACCTGGGAGACTGACCTTGAGGAAATGAAGGGAAGGGGAGAAGAAGATGTAGAAGCAACAGAAGTGAGAAATGTAGGCCTGTTCGCGGTGGACAAGAGAACAAGCAAAGAACAAAAATTGACCTCGATAATCGGCAGAGTTAATCTGACAACTGGTTGTTGAAGTTCAACCCCAGCAAATGCATGGATATGAATAATGGGGAAGGGCAAAAGAAGACCAGAAAAAGAGAGCAGGAGCAAATAGCTGGAACAGGAGCTGAGACTCAAGCTCTGGAACTACAAACAGGTGAGCACGCACACAAACACACACACACACACACACACACACACACACACACACACACACACATACCTTCCCCAACCCAAGTCAACACACTAACAAGCACACAGAGATATGCGACAATTGCATCAAGTCTGTGTGGAAATTCGAGGACGAACCTGTGTGTATTGTGTTGCTTTGTATGTGTGTATATGTGTGTGTATGTGTGTGTGTGTGTGGGTGTATGTGTGTGTACTCACCTAATTGTACTCACCTAATTGTGGTTGCAGGGGTCGAGACTCAGCTCCTGGCCCCGCCTCTTCGCTGTCTGCTACTGGGTCTCTGCTCTCCCTGCTCCATGAGCTTTATCATACCTTGTCTTAAAACTATGTATGGTTCCTGCCTCCACTATATCTTTTTCTAGTCCATTCCACTTCCTGACTACTCTATGGCTGAAGAAATGTTTCCTGACATCCCTTTGACTCATCTGAGTCTTCAGCTTCCAGTTGTGTCCCCTTGTTTCTGTGTTCCCTCTCTGAAACAACCTGTCACTATCTACCTTGTCAATTCCCGCAGTATTTTGTATGTCGTTATCATGTCTCCTCTGACCCTTCTTTCCTCCAGTGTTGTTAGTCCTATTTCCCTCAATCTTTCTTCATAAGACAGACCCTGAGTTGTGGAACTAACCTTGTCGCATACCTTTGCACTTTCTCTAGTTTCCTTACGTGCTTGACCAGGTGTGGGTTCCAGACTGGTGCTGCATATTCTAGTATGGGCCTGACGTACACGGTATACAGTGTCTTGAACGATTCCTTGTTAAGGTAACGGAACGCTAATCTAAGGTTTGCCAGACGCCCATATGCTGCCGCAGTTATCTGGTTGATGTGTGCCTCCGGAGACGTGTTTGGCGTTATACTCACTCCAAGGTCTTTCTCCTTTGCCGAGGTTTGTAGCCTTTGTCCGCCTAGCTTGTACTCTGTCAGCGGTCTTCTTTGCCCTTCTCCGATCCTCATGACTTTGCATTTGGAGGGATTGAATTCGAGAAGCCAACTGCTAGACCAGATGGAAAAATAAACACATAAGCAGTATAATGTGATCCTTTATTGACAACGTTTCGCCCACGCAGTGGGCTTTATCGAGTCACAGACAGATCTGTTTGTGACTCGATAAAGCCCACTGCGTGGGCGAAACGTTGTCAATAAAGGATCACATTATACTGCTTATGTGTTTATTTTTCCATTGTGTCGGTATTTTATACCATTTATTTCCATGCTAGACCAGATGTCGAGCTTGTCCAGGTCTGTTTGCAGCCCTGCCTGTGTGTATGTGTATGTGTGTGTATGTGTGTATGTGTGTGTGTATGGGTGTATGTGTGTGTGTATGTATGTGTTTATGTGTGTGTGTATGTGTATGTGTGAAGGACCTTGGGTAGTTTCAAATTTAGGTTGGCTAAATTCATGAGTGAGAGGGGTTGGATTTGAGTGGGAATCACACATGAGTAAATAGAATTATCAAAGCTTATTTCTTGGGTAGCATTGAAAATTGGGTTGAGCAAATATTCTGTTAGTGTGATGGATTGTGAAGGACCTGTCTAGTATGGGCCAACAGGCCTGCTGCAGTGTTCCTCCTTTCTTATGTTCTTATGTGTGTGTAGGTTAGTTAGTGTGTGTGTGTGTGTGTGTGTGTGTGTGTGTGTGTGTGTGTGTGTGTGTGTGTGTTTTGCATTGGTTTTTTTATGTGTGTTTTTGTTTGCATGTGATTCTTTATATGTGTGTTGGATAAATTGTCGCTCTGTGTAGAGCTTTATCAAGTCATGTTTTGCTCTGTGTAGAAACTTTACCAAGTCACACATTTTGCCCATTTCACCAAGGTGCACTGTATGCTCTACCCACCTTCACCAGACACACATTCACTGCCTTGTCTGCTCAGATGATATGCTCCTCCATTAAAATCCTCACACCTGGAGGGTGTTCCGGGGGATCAACGCCCCCCACGGCCCGGGCCATGACCAGGCCTCGCGGTGGATCAGGGCTTGATCAACCAGGCTGTTACTGCCGGCGGCCCCCCGAGGTCCTTCTCCTTATTTGAGGCTGTAGATAAATGGCTTCTGACCTCTCTTTTACCTTTCTGTCTGTATTCCCAACATGGTCTTCTCTTCCCCTGGGGTGTTGAACTCCAACAGCCACATGTCTCAATATTTCCCATATCCTACTCCTCCTCCTCAAGCATGCCCCTCCCTTGGGTATCCGTCAGCACGTCTCGCACGTATAAGGGGAGGGGGAGATGAGGGGGAGAAGGGGGATAGAGGAGGGGAGAAGGGGGTAGAGGAGGGGGGGAAGGGGAGAGTATGTTCCGAAAAGGTTTAAGTTCTGAACCCTCGTAAGTTTCCTTGTTGACCTTTGTGGTTAGCTGCTGCAGTGGGTGAAGGAGTGGGAGGGGAGGCGGAAGGAGGGGTGATAGAGGGGGTAGTAGGGGTGAGGGGAGGGGATAATTGAAGGAAGGGGGCGGAAGAAAGGAGGGGGGAAAGACTGAGAAAGAGAGGTGGTTAGGGAGGGAGGGAGGGAGGGGGAGGTACGAGCGTGCGCGCGAGCACACACACACACACACAGAGGCAGATACAAACACAGAAACAGACATAGACAATAAGAGGCAGGAACAAACCCATACAGACGGGGCAACAGACATGCTCCCAGAAATCAGAGAAGGAAACAGACTCATAGAGAGAGAGAGAGAGAAGCCCTGACACAGACACATACAGAGAAACAGGAAAAGCCTCACAGGAAGAGGCACAGACACAAAAAACAAACACAGACTTTCCCACAGAAACATAACCACAGCCACAAACCATCACCTCAGGCCTCACAACTCACGTCACACATCAGCAACAATAAAACCGCATCAATTATAACTTAGTAATAAAGTTAGTGGAGCTGCGCTTTCTTACTCTCCTCTGTCTTTACCAAAACAAACAAACAAAAATGGCGGATTATGAAGTGAATATTCAAATCAAGACGGAAAGAAAGAAATCTGGAATAAACTAGAGAAAGGAAAGTCTGTGAAGCAGTGTGGTTGTTGCGGTGCTTAGGGTGGTTGTTGCGGTGCTTAGGGTGGTTGTTGCGGTGCTTAGGGTGGTTGTTGCGGTGCTTAGGGTGGTTGTTGCGGTGCTTAGGGTGGTTGTTGCGGTGCTTAGGGTGGTTGTTGCGGTGCTCAGGGTGGTTGTTGCGGTGCTTAGGGTGGTTGTTGCGGTGCTTAGGGTGGTTGTTGCGGTGCTTAGGGTGGTTGTTGCGGTGCTCAGGGTGGTTGTTGTGGTGCTCAGGGTGGTTGTTGTGGTGCTCAGGGTGGTTGTTGTGGTGCTCAGGGTGGTTGTTGCGGTGCTCAGTGTGGTTGTTGCGGTGCTCAGGGTGGTTGTTGTGGTGCTCAGGGTGGTTGTTGTGGTGCTCAGGGTGGTTGTTGTGGTGCTCAGGGTGGTTGTTGTGGTGCTCAGGGTGGTTGTTGGGTGCTCAGGGTGGTTGTTGTGGTGCTCAGGGTGGTTGTTGTGGTGCTCAGGGTTGGTCATTGTTGTGGTGCTCAGGGTGGTTGTTGTGGTGCTCAGGGTGGTTGTTGTGGTGCTCAGGGTGGTTGTTGTGGTGCTCAGGGTGGTTGTTGTGGTGCTCAGGGTGGTTGTTGCGGTGCTCAGGGTGGTTGTTGTGGTGCTCAGGGTGGTTGTTGCGGTGCTCAGGTGGTTGTTGCGGTGCTCAGGGTGGTTGTTGCGGTGTTTCAGGTGGTTGTTGCGGTGCTTAGGTGGTTGTTGCGGTGCTCATGGTGGTTGTTGAGGTGCTCATGGTGGTTGTTGCGGTGCTCATGGTGGTTGTTGAGGTGCTCATGGTGGTTGTTGCGGTGCTCATGGTGGTTGTTGCGGTGCTCAGGGTGGTTGTTGCGGTGCTCAGGGTGGTTGTTGCGGTGCTCAGGGTGGTTGTTGCAGTGCTTAGGGTGGTTGTTGCGGTGCTTAGGGTGGTTGTTGCGGTGCTTAGGGTGGTTGTTGCGGTGCTTAGGGTGGTTGTTGCGGTGCTTAGGGTGGTTGTTGCGGTGCTTAGGGTGGTTGTTGCGGTGCTTAGGGTGGTTGTTGCGGTGCTTAGGGTGGTTGTTGCGGTGCTTAGGGTGGTTGTTGCGGTGCTTAGGGTGGTTGTTGCGGGCTTAGGGTGGTTGTTGCGGGCTTAGGGTGGTTGTTGCGGTGCTTAGGGTGGTTGTTGCGGTGCTTAGGGTGGTTGTTGCGGTGCTTAGGGTGGTTGTTGCGGTGCTTAGGGTGGTTGTTGCGGTGCTTAGGGTGGTTGTTGTGGTGCTTAGGGTGGTTGTTGCGGTGCTTAGGGTGGTTGTTGCGGTGCTTAGGGTGGTTGTTGCGGTGCTTAGGGTGGTTGTTGCGGTGCTTAGGGTGGTTGTTGCGGTGCTTAGGGTGGTTGTTGCGGTGCTTAGGGCGGAAAGTAGCGTTTTACTGTAGGCAGAAGGGATGTTTTATTTGAGGCAGTGATGTGCTTTATTTAAAAGCGAAAAGGTGATTCTTTTTAAGGCGGAATTTGTGTGTGTGTGTGTGTGTGTGTGTGTGTGTGTGTGTGTGTGACACACACACACACATACACATTGCGTAGGCGTTACAGCACACCAATCAGAACTTGGACACCTGAATTACATCGCATGCTATTCATAATTCAGAGACCTGAGTTACATCAGACGCCAATCACAGACCTCAGTTACATCACCTGTCAATCAGATTTCAGGGATGCCGATCAGATCACAATGTTGATAAATATCGACAAGAAAGAACACATTAAGAGACCGTAGCTAATTAGCTTATAATTCAGATAATAAACCCGGCCTCCACACTGGTTTTAATTAAACCTGGATCAGAGTTTAGCCTCAGGAAATCACAGAGTCAGAAAGGTAATTAGGGTAATTTAGACGGGTGAGGTTCTAGCTCTGCACCTGTGTATAAATAGTATTAATGTTTATATGTGTGTATGTATGTATGTATGTATGTATGTATGTATGTATGTATGTATGTATGTATGTATGTATGTATGTATGGAAGTGAGTGAGTGTGTGTGTGTATGTGTATGTGTATCTTCATGCATGTATGAAAGTGTATGTGTGTGTGTGTGTGTGTGTGTGTGTGTGTGTGTGTGTGTGTGTGTGTGGTGTGTGGCTGAGACTTCCCACTTCCAGATTATAAACCTGGTCTATTTTCAAATATTTTGCTAAACAATAGAAGAATCTACAGCTGTTCTCAGTAGACAATTGTCTACTTTTATTTGCGTGATTTCTAAAGCCCCAACAAAAACTGTTTCACTATTATTCCTTCTGGTCTGCGAGACCTGGTTTGCGAGACCTGGTCTGCGAGACCTGGTCTGCGAGACCTGGTCTGCGAGACCAGGTCTGAGAGACCAGGTCATGAAGATATGATATGAGTTGAGACCTGTGTTAATTTAATTATGTCTGGACAGACTGTTTGGGTATCAGTTGTTCACAGTAGGTAGTAACAGTAGCAGCAGTAGTAACTGTACTAGTAGTAGTAGTACTAGTAGTAACAGCAATAGTAGTAGCAGTAGCAGCAGTAGTAAATGTACCAATAGTAGTAGTAGTAGTACTAGTAGTCGTAGTAATAGCAGTACTAGTAGTCGCAATAGTAGTACTATCAGCACCAGTAGTAGAAGTAATAATAATAGTAGTATTAGTAACAGTAGCAGTAGTAGTAGTCGTAGTAACAATTTTTTTACACTATGTTTTTTATATAAGTTTAGGTTAAGAGTTCCTAACTGTATTTACAAGCTACATCGGCTCTCTTCTCTCTCTCTCTCTCTCTCTCTCTCTCTCTCTCTCTCTCTCTCTCTCTCTCTCTCTCTCTCTCTCTCTCTCTCTCTCTCTCTCTCTCTCTCTCTCTCTCTCTCTCTCTCTCTCTTCTCTTCTCTTACTTCCCTGAAAAGGAGAGTCCTTCTCTCGTCCAGTTCGCTGATTTCAGTGAATACATCTCGAACCCCCTTGACGATTACCATTTAAAAAATACTTTCAAATACTCAAGAGAGGAACATCTCTCTCTCTCTCTCTCTATATATATATATATATATATATATATATATATATATATATATATATATATATATATATATATATATATATATATATATATATATATATATATATATATATATATATATAAGTTTTGCCAGGTTGGAAAAAAATTCAGAAAACTCGTATTTTATTTTTTAATTTACGACTAAGTGTGACATTCTTTGATCGTGAATCAATTTGCATGAGGTTATCAGCTACTAAATTTCTGCTAATTTGCTGGATAATTACCACGAAGTATTATTATTATTGTTATTATTATTATTATTATTATTATTATTATTATTATTATTATTGTTATTATTATTATTATTATTATTATTATTATTATTATTATTATTATTATTATTATTATTATTATTTATAAGAAGAAGAAGAAGAAGAAGAAGAAGAAGAAGAAGAAGAAGAAGAAGAAGAAGAAGGAGAAGAAGAAGAAGAAGAAGAAGAAGAAGAAGAAGAAGAAGAAGAAGAAGAAGAAGAAGAAGAAGAAGAAGAAGAAGAAGAAGGAGAAGAAGAAGAAGGAGAAGAAGAAGAAGAAGAAGAAGAAGAAGAAGAAGAAGAAGAAGGAGAAGGAGAAGAAGAAGAAGAAGAAGAAGAAGAAGAAGAAGAAGAAGAAGAAGAAAAAAGAAGAAGAAGAAAAAGAAGAAGAGGAAGAGAAAGAGGAAGAAGAAGACAAAAAAGAAAAAGAAGAAAACGAGAAAGAAAAGGTGAAAAAAAGAAAAAAAGAAGAAAATACAAAAGAAGAAGAAAACGAAGAAGAAAATAAAAAAAAGTATAAGAAAACGAAGGAAAAAACAGCAACAAGACGATTTTTGTTGGCATTATTAACCTGGTGGATTATTAACCTGGTGGATTATTGACCTGTTGGATTATTAACCTGGTGGATTATTGACCTGGTGTATTATTAACCTGGTGGATTATTGACCTGGTGGATTATTGACCTGGTGGATTATTAACCTGGTGGATTAGTAACCCAGAATAATAAATCCGGTAAAGCCATGTCATTTAAGTGACCTCTTTTTTATTTTAATTTCCATAAGTGTCGTTTTAATCCTCTACCCCAGAATGCCACCCACACCAGTCGCCTAGCGCCCAGGTACCTACCTGCTACTAGGTGAACAGGGGCAGAAGATTAAAGGAAACCCTCCAAACGTGTTTGCTCGTCCGGGGAATCGAACCGCGGTCCCTCAGTGTGTGAACTGAGGACACTGTCAAGCGATTTTGTCAGGGCCAACTGCGTTATTTTGTCTTCTGCTGTGGGTTGTGAGGGGTGTGTTGGTGCTGGTGAAGTGCTCTTGATCCAAGGAAATGGAATTGCCCCTCCCCTTCGGATCAGACCTGATTATACCCAGGCGCTGTACCACCATTAATATAATAATAATAATAATAATAATAATAATAATAATAATAATAATAATAATAATAATAACAAACCACACAGTGTTGGGTAGGGTCATGGGGAAGTTTAAAGCCTATCGACTACACTACCTTCTCACCACCAGTCAAGAATACTTTAATACCTAAAACAGGAATTATTATTATTATTATTATTATTATTATTATATTATTATTATATTATTATTATTATTATTATTATTATTATTATTATTATTACACTGATAAAGGTATCAACAGACTGAATTATAACCACTGTAGTTAATGGGGTTTAATGCCTATCGACTGCACGAGGGTCATAAGGCTGCATATCACCTGTAAACCACCCGGGGTTGGATCCTCGGACGAGGGGATCTGTTAGACATGCTTGTAGACACCTGTCACCTCTGTTCACCTATAAGTACGTATGTACTTGGTTATTAGACGACTGTTGTGGGTAACATCCTGGGGGAGAGGAGTCAAGGACCCCGGTGGAAAATAAACCAGTCAGTCCGATGATAGCGGCTTTACTGGGTTATCCTGGCTTACAAACCCTCCGGATTAATAATGTGAACAAAATCTTAAAATTAACATGAACATCGAAGCTTTGAGTTACCCCTATAGTTATACTAGAGAACTAATAGAAAGCGGAGATTTTCAGTGGGAAACTATTATTATTATGTAACTCACGACAAAATAACATTTTGGGAGGAAACTTTGGACGACGTTTCGGTCCGTCCTGAACCATTGTCAAGCCACACTCGAGGGGAAAAATGCAGAAAAGAACAGACGACGAGTCAGGACGAGAAAGAGAGTGAAAAAGGTAGTAGTATCATTGCTACTACTATTTTTACTAATATTAATACCGTTACTATTACTACTACTACTACTAATAGTAGTAGTAGTAGTAGTTAACCAATGCATTAAATCGTGAATTAGAAAGTAGAGAATATGAGAACACTAGCGACTATAAGTGATAACAGTCCCATACAGAGTATCAGATATAAGTGCGCTGTTTACCAGCTGGAGGCACGAGAAGGTCTGAAGTAAGTTTATTTAGGCACAGGTATACATAAGTACAATTATCATAGAGTAAATTACATAGAAGTGAGGTAACCTTCCCAGGCCACCCGCCCTCTACAGAATCAGAAGGCCCCAGCACCTATTTAACCAATTCTAGGATGGTCGTTGCATGGCTAGAGGGCTCAGTCTGCCTGTTCTTCCATCTGGCTGAGACGATATGCAGAGCTGGGTTTTGAAATGGACTGAGGTAAGATAACAGCTTTTAGCCTGTAAAATTGCTATGTAAAAAAGGAGTATGCTTTTGTATGATGCGTGTTGAATACAAGAGTTGAATCATCTTCAACTGCCTGTGATAATGATGATAATACCTATACGGGGTTGCAAGGGTAGAGTTACAGCTCCTGTGTGTGTGTGTACTCACCTATTTGTACTCACCTATTTGTGGTTGCAGGGGTCAATTCATAGCTCTTGGCCCCGCGTCTTCACTGATTGCTACTAGGTCCTCTCTCTCCCTGCTCCATGAGCTTTATCAAACCTCGTCTTAAAACTATGTATGGTTCCTGCCTCCATGTGTGTGTATGTGTACACGAAGAAAAAGTTAAACAACGTACACAGACTGTACAATCACTTTAATATCTTCTTTTTTTTTTTACAAATATTTAAGTATTGCCACAAATGGTGGGAAGAGAACGTATAGAAAACGATAACCTGGTTTTATGCTCTTTATGTGTAGCGCTAAACCCACCTGGCTCGTTCAGGAATACTGGAGACTTGAGAACTTTTATCCAGGAATAGAAAAGGTTGAAAGGGAAAAAAAGGGATGAAAGAAGAAATGAAGATCCGAGGAGTTGACACAGGATGAGGCGAGACAGGTTTTAAATCCCTTTTATTCTTGACTGTATGTGTGGTGCTGTACTGGAGGTGTGTCAGCGCCTCCTCCAGCCTAGATCCTCCCACCGATAATAACGATACATATTGTATTGTTTGTAACGCCCTGACAAAGCTACTGGAGGGCGAAACGTTGCCACAGTAAAAAATGTCGTATTAGTTGTACTTGTATCCTTTTACCTAACATATTGTCAGTAATTCTACCAACATTATCACAACAGCGATACAGACGCTACCCAGATGGTCTCCCTCAACTCTCTTGGGTTTTAAAAACCATGGGAAGAAAGAACATGTAACTAGGTGGTAAGGATTTTGTTGGGACCTTGAGGACTACCAACCCAGGATGTCCTCGAGGACTGTCTGGCCTTCTAATGGGATACTTTGATTCTCTATCTCCCACTTCAGGATGCGATCCACACCAGTCGCCTAGCGTCCAAGTACCTACTTACTGCTAGGTGAACGAGGGCAGGAGCTGTAAGGAATTACACCCAATATTTTTCCTCGTGCCGGAGATGGAACCCGGGTCCCTCAGCGTGGTTGCTGAGGCGGCTACCAACTGAGCCACGAGACAGGGATAGTTAAAGCCAGGTGAAGTATGGAATCATGTGCCGGGCAAGTATGTTACAAACACACAACTGTAGTAATAGCGTGTTTGTGCAGTAGTGTTGGTCGTGGGAGCCTTTTCCACCAGCGAAACGTCGCCTCTTTAAATATGGTAGTAATATATGTGTATCTTATTCGCATAACTGATACATTCTGGTTATATATCTCTGACTTGATGTGACTACACTGAGAGAATGTGACTACACTGAGAGAATGTGACTACACTGAGAGAATGTGACTACACTGAGAGAATGTGACTACACTGAGAGAATGTGACTACACTGAGAGAATGTGACTACACTGAGAGAATGTGACTACACTGAGAGAATGTGACTACACTGAGAGAATGTGACTACACTGAGAGAATGTGACTGCACTGAGAGAAACTGTATGTATACTCCCGCAGAGGTATATCGCTCAGTGTATATACGCCCTAAGAGTATACTACTTTAATCCCTATAATAGCTATTAAAATACTCTTGGCTGGTGATGTACAGGGGGATACGCAAACGATAGGCTTCAAACCTAATAGCCAACCAAGTTAAATGCCATGATAGATCACAGGGAAAGCACAGCGCAGTGAGAGTTCATGGAACATGAAAATCTGTACTGCTAAAATTATTTTATTTAAATGCTGAAAAAACTTTTGTAAACACTGTAACTTAAAAGCTATTTGTTCCAGGATATTGGTTTATATATATATATATATATATATATATATATATATATATATATATATATATATATATATATATATATATATATATATATATGTTGTGTTTAAAACACCGGCCGTCTCCCACAGACGCAGAGTGACCCGAAAGAGAAAATACACGTTAAAGATCTCCTTTAAAAATTTAGTAATTTATACAAGAGAAGTGGTGGTTACTAGCCCCTTGCTCCCGGCACTTTAGTCGCCTCTTACAACACGCATGGCTTACGGAGGAAGGATTCTTCTCCGCTCCACCATAGAGGTGATGACGTAAGGTAGTGAGATATTGATTAGAAGGAATGGGGAAGAATGAGACGCCAGAGAGAATGGATACCATCTTCGGAAAATATACACAAAAAATTCTATTATTTTTTTTCTTTAATTATTAAAAATCTCTAAAAACGTTAAATTTTTGGTAAGAATTTATGTTTTTTTTTTTAATACTTTTTCTTTAAACATTGTCCCTCACAATTTTCTCTAAAACAGAATGGGCTAATGAAGCAAGGATCGCAGGGAACAACAGATGTATTTCTAGAGAGAAACAGAACGAACCGTTGGCAGAGTTGAAGATAAAATATATCAACGTATTCATTCAAAACATTGTGAAAATATATGCAATATTCGTAGAAAATTTGAAATCTGGAGATTTTAAGAAAAAAAAAAAATCTGAGGCATTAAGGTTCAAAAATTTGGGGTAAATCAATTACAATCACTAAAAAATAGTGTTCTAATGGGTTTTTGGAGGGACGGCTGGGGGGAAGGAGGGGACTCTGGCATTAAAAGTCGTTTAAAAAATCCACTTTGCAAATTGAAGACACCTTTACCAACTCGCCATGATTTAATAACCCTGGGAGGGAGTGGAGGCAGGATCAGAGAGCTCTTCCTTTGAAAAGCCGTTCAAGTTCTCTGTTCGCGGTGCCTCCGGGTCGAACCTCCTGTAGCCGCTGAAGAGGAACCCGAAGGCGGGGGAGTTGGGGACGTCGACGAGACCTGGAGAACGGTGGATGTAGAAGGAGCCGTGTCCGTGAGGAGGTCGGGACACGCCATTCTCTACGCCGAAGGCTCGACGCGGCAGGAAGGGCACGAAGTAACCTTCGGGTACCTGAGGAAGAGATAGGAGAGGTGAGAGAAAGAAAAGGAAAGGTAGCAGTAAAGGCACTTGAGTAACTCTCACGTGTGTGTGTGTGTGTGTGTGTGTGGTGTGTGTGTACTCACCTAGTTGTGGTTGCAGGGGTCGATTCATAGCTCCTGGCCCCGCCTCTTCACTGGTCGCTACTGGGTCACTCTCCCTTCGCCATGAACCTTATCATACCTCTTCTTAAAGCTATGAATGGATCCTGCCTCCACTACATCACTTCCCAAGCTATTCCACTTCCTGACAACTCTGTGACTGAAGAAATACTTCCTAACATCCCTGTGATTCATCTGAGTCTTCAACTTCCAGCTGTGCCCCCTTGTTGCTGTGTCCCATCTCTGGAACATTCTGTCTGTACACCTTGTCAATTCCTCTCAATGTTTTATATGTCGTTATCATGTCCCCCCTTTCTCTCCTGTCCTCCAATGTCGTCAGGTCGATTTCTCTTAACCTCTCCTCGTAGGACATACCCCTTAGCCCCGGGACTAGTCGTGTTGCAAACCTTTGCACTTTCTCTAGTTTCTTTATGTGCTTGGCTAGGTGTGGGTTCCAAACTGGTGCTGCGTACTCCAGTATGGGCCTAACGTACACAGTGTACAGGGTTCTGAACGATTCCTTATAAAGATGTCGTAATGCTGTTCTTAGGTTTGCTAGGCGCCCGTATGCTGCAGCAGTTATTTGGTTGATGTGCGCCTCAGGAGATGTGTCTGGTGTTATACTCACCCCAAGATCTTTTTCTTTGAGTGAGGTTTGTAGTCTCTGGCCCCCTAGACTGTCTTCTTTTCCCTGTGTGTGTGTGTGTGTGTAATACTCCCTGGTCTGTCTGCCTTCTCCATCCTTCACCTGACTTGCATAAAACTACTGATTTAGCTAAACTATTAATAGTTAGACTCCGTGATGATAATTTGGACTAGTATAACCAGTTTGACCTAAAAGTTATTTCACTTCACTGTTGTTCTGTTAGGTTGTATTTCACTGTAGTATTGTTCTGTTGTATCTCAATGGCTTCTTGTTCTGTTGGTATCCCTCACAATAAAGGCGAATATATTAACCTTTGCATACAGTGGTTAGAGCGTCATGGATTTTGATGGCTTCAATTGTGGGACCCATATATATATATATATTTTTTTTTTTTTTTAACAAGTCGGCCGTCTCCCACCGAGGCAGGGTGACCCAAAAAGAAAGAAAATCCCCAAAAAGAAAAAACTTTCATGATCATTCAACATTTTCACCACACTCATACATAATCACTGTCTTTGCAGAGGAGCTCAGATACGACAGCTGAGAAAAGTCCCTCCCAGCTGTCACTATCTCAAACCCCTCCTTTAAAGTGCAGGCATTGTACTTCCCATTTCCAGGACTCAAGTCCAACTAAATCAATTAACTGGTTTCCCTGAATCCCTTCACAAAATGTTACCCTGCTCACACTCCAACAGATCGTCATGTCCCAAAAACCATTCGTCTCCATTCACTCCTATCTAACACGCTCACACATGCTTGCTGGAAGTCCAAGCCCCTCGCCCACAAAACCTCCTTTACCCCTTCCCTCCAACCTTTTCTAGGACGACCCCTACCCCGCCTTCCTTCCCCTACAGATTTATACGCTCTCCAAGTCATTCTACTTTGATCCATTCTCTCTAAATGACCAAACCACCTCAACAACCCCTCTTCAGCCCTCTGACAAATACTTTTAGTAACTCCACACCTTCTCCTAATTTCCACATTCCGAATTTTCTGCATAATATTTACACCACACATTGCCCTTAGACAGGACATCTCCACTGCCTCCAGCCTCCTCCTCGCTGCAGCATTTGCAACCCATGCTTCACACCCATATAAGAGTGTTGGTACCACTATACTTTCGTACATTCCCTTCTTTGCCTCCATGGATAACGTTTTTGTCTCCACAGATACCTCAATGCACCACTCACCTTTTTCCTTCATCAATTCTATGGTTAACCTCATCCTTCATAAACCCATCCGCTGACACGTCAACTCCCAAATATCTGAAAACATTTACTTCTTCCATAATCCCTCTCTCCAATGTGATATCCAATTTTTCTTTATTTAAATCGTTTGATACCCTCATCACCTTACTCTTATCTATGTTCACTTTTAACTTTCTACCTTTACACACTCCCAAACTCGTCCACTAACCTTTGCAACTTTTCTTTAGAATCTCCCATAAGCACAGTATCATCAGCAAAAAGTAACTGTGTCAACTCCCATTTGCATTTAATTCTCCATAATTTAATCCCACCCCTCTCCCCAACACCCTAGCATTTACTTCTTTTACAACCCCATCTATAAATATATTAAACAACCATGGTGACATTACACATCCCTGTCTAAGACCTACTTTTACCGGGAAGTAATCTCCCTCTCTCCTACACACCCAAACCTGAGCCTCACTATCCTCATAAAAACTCTTTACAGCCTTCAGTAACTTACTACCTATTCCATACACTTGCAACATTTGCCACATTGCTCCCCTATCCACTCTATCATATGCCTTTTCTAAATCCATAAATGCAATAAAAACTTCTCTACCTTTATCTAAATACTGTTCACATATATGCTTCACTGTAAACACTTGATCTACACATCCCTACCCACTCTAAAGCCTCCTTGCTCATCTGCAATCCTACTCTCTGTCTTACCTCTAATTCTTTCAATCATAACCCTGCCATACACTTTACCTGGTATACTCAGTAAACTTATTCCCTATAATTTTTACTCTCTTTTTTATCCCCCTTCCCTTTATATAAAGGAACTATACATGCTCGCTGCCAATCCCTAGGTACCTTCCCTCTTTCATACATTTATTAAACAAAAACACCAACCACTCCAACACTATATCCCCCCCTGCTTTTAACATTTCTGTCATGATTCCGTCAATTCCAGCTGCTTTACCCCCTTTCATTCTACGTAATGCCTCACGCACCTCCTCCACACTCACATCCTGCTCTTCCTCACTCCTAAACGATGTTGTACCTCCCTGGCCAGTACATGAAATTATCGCCTCCCTCTTTTCATCGACATTTAAAAGTTCCTCAAAATATTCCCGCCATCTACCCAATACCTCCAGCTCCCCATCTACTAACTCCCCTACTCTGTTTTTAACTGACAAATCCATTCGTTCCCTAGGCTTTCTTACCTTGTTTATCTCACTCCAAAAAATTTTCTTGTTTTCAGCAAAATTTCTTGACAGAGCCTCTCCCATTCTTTCATCCGCTCTTCTTTTGCACTCTCTCACCACTCTCTTCACCTTTCTTTTACTCTCCATATACTCTGCTCTTCTATTAACACTTCTGTTTTGTAAAAACCTCTCATAAGCTACTTTTTTCTCTTTTATCACACCCTTTACTTCTTCATTCCACCACTCACTCCTCTTTCCTCCTGCACCCACCCTCCTATAGCCACAAACTTCTGCCCCACATTCTAATACTGCATTTTTAAAACTATCCCAACTCTCCTCAACCCCCCCACTACTCCTACTTGCACTAGCCCACCTTTCTGCCAATAATTGCTTATATCTCACCCTAACTTCCTCCTCCCTTAGTTTATACACTTTTACCTCTCTATTACTTGCTGTTGTCATTTTCTTTTTGTTCCATCTACCTTTTACTCTAACTGTAGCTACAACCAAATAATGATCTGATATATCCGTTGCCCCTCTATAAACATGTACATCCTGAAGCCTACTCATCAACCTTTTATCCACCAATACATAATCCAACAAACTACTTTCCTTACGTGCTATATCATACCTTGTATATTTATTTATCCTCTTTTTCATAAAATATGTATTACTTATTACCAAACCTCTTTCTACACATAGCTCAATTAATGGTTCCCCATTTACATTTACCCCTGGCACCCCAAATTTACCTACTACTCCATCCACAACATTTTTACCCACTTTAGCATTAAGATCCCCAACCACAATTACTCTCTCACTTGGTTCAAAACTCCCCACACACTCACTCAACATTTCCCAAAATCTCTCTCTCCTCTACACTTCTCTCTTCTCCAGGTGCATAAACACTTACTATAACCCACTTTTCACATCCAACCTTTATTTTACTCCACATAATCCTTGAATTTATACATTTATATTCCTTCTTACCTGCCATAACTGATTATTCAACATTATTGCCACTCCTTCTTTAGCTCTAACTCTATTTGAAACCCTGATCTAATCCCATTTATTTCTCCCCACTGAAACTCTCCTACCCCCTTCAGCTTTGTCTCACTTAAAGCCAGGACATCCAGCTTCTTTTCATTCATAACATCTACAATCATCTCTTATCATTCGCACAACATCCACGCACATTCAAACATCCCACTTTGACGATTTTCTTCTTCTTCTTTTTAGTAAGCTATACAGGAAAAGGGGTTACTAGCCCATTGTTCCCGGCATTTTAGTTGACTTTTACAACCCGCATGGCTTACGGAGGAAAGATTCTTATTCCACTTCCCCATGGATATGAAAGGGAAAAGCAATAAGAACAAGAACTATTAAGATAAAATCAAAGAAAACTCAGATGAGTGTGTATACAATAAACGTGTACATGTTTGCGTAGTGTGACCTAAGTGTAAGTAGAAGTAGCAAGACGTACCTGAAATCTTGCATGTTTATGAGACAGAAAAAAGACACCAGCAATCCTACCATCATGTAAAACAGTTTCAGGTTTCTGTTTCACAGTCACCTGGCAGGATGGTAGTACCTCCCTGGGTGGTTGCTGTCTACCAACCTACTATATATATATATATATATATATATATATATATATATATATATATATATATATATAATACATATTTCAGCTTTTGGAAATAATTTACAAGCCCCTTACCTCAAACGGCAGGATAGCAGGGCCCAGGTGAGGCTCCAGGGTAAATTCAGCCATTTGTTGGTGGTGCACCTCCTCTCCAGGCTTCCCCAGCTGCCCCGGCTCCTCTAAGCGGCCTTCATTCACGCGACTCTCATCTGAGGGGCCCTCTAGTTGGTGGCCCTCGCCATGACCCTGTGGTCCGATTTTCTTCCTGCCTCCGTGTGTCTTGCGGACCATATCCATAGCGTGGGTGTCCTCAGCACCGTCCACCACTGTTGAAGGAAGAGCCACACAGGTTTGCAGGTTTATGGAGGATTTTAAGAGTCTAATAAATTAGACACATGTGCAACACTTGGGTATCTTTATTGAGGACACGTTTCGCCACACAGTGGCTTCATCAGTCCTATTCAAAGAAGAATAATGAAGATCAGAAGATATTTGAGGTAATCAGTCCCTCAGCCTGGAGTCGATGTAATCAGTCCACCAATCTTGAACTGATGAAGACACTGTGTGGCGAAACGTTTCCTCAATAAAGATACTCAAGTGTTGCATGTGTGTCTAATTTATCAACTTTTCGGTTCCCTGAACCATTTGTCACCACAATTTAAGAGTCTTCTGGGAATATAAGCTGATCCTCCTGGCTATGACTGTAGCTTCTTCATGGCGCTGACTGGACCACATTTTTGCAGCTCATTATGTAAATTTAATCTTACAGATTTAAAAGGATGTTATTTGTAAATGTAGACTTATTTACAAGACTCATGGATTCGTGTTTATAAATTTACAAAAGAAAAAAATAATATGTCAGTCGTCTGTTATGTGGTTGGTTACTTGATTGTTTAGTTGGTTGATTGGAAAGGTTGGTTGTTTGGTTACTTGTTGCACCCTAACGACTACACAAAGATTATTAATTAAGGCTACACTTAACCTGTTCACCACCAGTCAAGAATACTTTAATACCTAAAATAGGGATTAAAGTAACCTCTCAGTGTACATATACACTGGGACACATACACCGAGACGATTCTTTACGTGGGGTGGAATTATGCAATTATCGACCAAATTATCTTATGTCATATGTGGTCTGTTTTTTTTTTTTTTTTTTTTTTTTTTTGGCCAGTTTTTCAAAAGAAAATTGCATTTTCTCTCATAATGGGTGACGCCCGTGAGTCACCTACTCACCTAGCTTGAGCACCTAGGTGTTAAATAAAGCACTTACGTAACGTCTGCAACAGAGCCATCACACTCCGTTGGTCACCGTTGACGGAGTCGCCCAAAGTGGCCAACAGGAGGTCAACGCCGGGATCACCTGAGGTCATCTGCTGAGTTTGACCGAGGTCACCCGAGGTCACCTGAAATATAATGTGTGTTACATTTCAGGAGAATATTTAGTGAGTAACATCTGTGGCTAGGATAAATACCGTGCTAGGACACTAGCTGAGTAATAGCGCAAATCTAGTGCTAGGAAATTAACCTTACTGGGCTCACTAATGCGAAGAATAAACTAGGACTGACAGCGACCTATCTTATTCCTTTGTGCCAACAGAACAAACTAGGAATAACTCTGCTAGTACTTACTTGATGCTGTGCAAGCTGGGAGGAGCTAGGACCTTCCCCATCGTCAGTAGAGATGCTGAGACTAGCTGGGATGCTAGTCGTCGCGAATTCTGCTAGGAGGAAAAACGCTCATGAGTTTGAAGAGAACTTAGGGAATATGATAGCATGGCACATGTGGGCTGATGTGGAGCGGTATAGTGAGAGAGAAACGAGTGCCTTTGCTGCTGCTACTACTAATACTGCATCAATTGCTGCTGTTGCTGTTACTATTATTGCTACTGCTGTTACTGTTATTGCCGTTGTTACCACAGTTACTGCTATTGCTGCTACTGCTGTTAGAGAAAAGCAGAAAAAGCGACCTAGCGACATCAGTACTCAGGAAGAGTGTACAGTACCTGCTGGTGAGTCGTCATAGGTAGCAGCGACTTCCGGATCGCCGCCCTGGACCTCGAATTCGCTGAGCTGTCGCCTGACGGACTTCGCCGAACACAACGGTAACACCAGCGCCAACACCAACACCTGCAACAACACACGTAAGCACTTGCTTAATTAAACA
>WNWK01000098.1:557500-565000 GCA_009830355.1 Cherax destructor | reverse complement strand
CCTAACGTACACAGTGTACAGGGTCCTGAACGATTCCTTATTATGATGTCGGAATGATGTATGTGTGTACTCACTCACCTCACCTAATTGTTGTTGCAGGGGTTGAGACTTAGCTCCTGGCCCCGCCTCTTCACTGACCGCTACTAGGTCCTCTCTCTCTCCCTGGTCCATGAGCTTTATCAAAGCTCGTCTTAAAGCTATGTATGGTTCCTGCCTCCACTACATCACTTTCTAGGCTATTCCACTTCCTGACAACTCTATGACTGAAGAAATACTTCCTAACATCCCTTTGACTCAAAGGAGTCTTCAACTTCCAATTGTGACCCCTTGTTTCCGTGTCTCATCTCTGGAACATCCTGTCGTCTGTCCACCTCATCTATTCCACTCAGTATTTTATATGTCGTTATCATGTCTCCCCTAACCCTCCTGTGTGTGTCTATGTGTGTGTGTAAGGAAACACTTCGAAATGTTTCCGCCCCGCCGGGAATCGAACCCGGGCCCTCCGTGCGTGAAGCGAGAGCTTTAGCCACCAGATCACCAGGGCTGTGTGTGTGTGTGTGTGTGTGTATTTACAAAAGAGATCACTTCCGTGTCTCCTTGACCAGTTCTTTTTTCTGACCTTAACAGGAAGAAGCTGACGGTGTAGGAGGAGGAGGAGGAGGAGAGAGTAGGGGAGGCGGGGGAGGAGAAGGAGGGGGAGGAGGAGGAGGAGGAGGCGGAGAGGAGAAACATGTAAAGTTACATTTGTGATGGAATAACACTTTCATTTCCAAAGATAAAAGAGTTCGTCACTACACATTAACTACTAATACAGTATAATTACTATAAAAGTATAACTACTATAGCAGCATTAATTACTATCGCAGCATTAATTACTATCGCAGCATTAACGACTATCACAGAATTCTATTTAAGAAATTCCTTCTCATTTCCATTAGCTTCATTAATTAGGTAGCAATTAGTTTCTGTCTTGAACTAACGAATTCCATTACTGACCCTGATATAGTTAGGTAATCTATTTTATTCCATTATACCCTCATGGAAGTAGGTACTACCTGTTTCCTGTCTACATTCACCAGGGGCAGAAAATTAATGCTTATTTGCCCTCGTATAAAGCTGTTTTGTCCTAAATACAAGTGCAGTGTGTCTGTCAGAGAGGAACAAGAAAGTCACAGTAACGTGATCGTAACAATGTATACACATACTAGGGACAGGAGACTTAGGAAGACGTTTCGGATCGTCCTGCTCCTGATGTATATATATATATATATATATATATATATATATATATATATATATATATATATATATATATATATATATCATGTATATATATGATGCCGAAATAAAAATAATACTTACATGTTACCTAAACTAACTAGATAACATAAAAATGGATGAGCACTGCAGCAGGCCTACTGGGCAGGTCCTAAATAGCTAAAAATGTATTGACAAATATATAGAGGTTGTAACAAGGACCCTAATGGAAATAAGGCATTTTGTCTGACTTTTTTGAGATGGGATCCTAGGTAATTTACACATATGTTACTATGTATGATAATTGTACTTATGTGGACATGTACGTCAATATACTTATGTGCCATGTGCAGGCTGGTGTGTCTGCTGGGTATGGTCTATTTTGGGGCATTCGTCTCACACTCGACTCGGGTCACACAAAATCACTTTCCTGCATGTCATCTTAGCCAGTAGTAGGCATGGTAGGTTGTTGCTTGCAAGGATGTGTGTGCATTATCCTGATACGAGGTGGCTGCCCAAGTGCTGAGTTTGTCTGGCCAGTCCAGACCATCAGACCCTCTCCAGCCTTCAGCTGGCTCGCACTATACTAGACTCTGCCTTTCTGTATGGGTGTACCATAGCAGTGAGTGTTCTCATACCTGTTCTCAAAACTCTTTTCACTATTTGGATGTCAGTAGGTAAGCTTATATAGGTAGCATTACACAATTTATAGGTGTTTATATAGATCATATATAATAACATGTGTAAAATAGCTAGGATAACCCAAAAGAAAGTCAAGCAAAGTGATTTTTTCCATTGTACATATATACTTGTAAATAAATTCTGGTGGGGATAATATACTTTAAACCAAAGTTTATTTAATCGTATAAACTTTATTCCTCATCTGTGATCGCTACAAGCTGGTACACAACAGTGTCCAGAATATCTTGCTGCCAAGTTAGGGGAAGGGAACACAACTTTTTAGTACCCACAGTAGGCGATCAGGCTTCAAACACATTTGATTGTACAGCAATAAAGGAGTGGCACGAACTGCTTGCACATGTCAAAGGCTGTCACAGCATGAATCAGTTTAAGAGGAGAGCCAAAAGGTACTTAATGAATGTAGCTACATAAAGGGGAGGAGAGTTGATTTCTTGTATGGCTATCATGCATGTACCTATTACTGTGATCTGATCCTATCTTTAATGATAATGTAAATAACTCGGTTTACCTTATTCCTAGTATATCTCCTTTTACTGTAACCGCTTTTCACATACTTCTTCTTCTTGATTCGCCGGCACGAGTCTTTTCCAGATGGTAGTTAAGTTACCTGTTTTTAACTTTTAAGGTTAAAATAATAAGTTATTACAAGGATCCTGGTGGAAAGAAGTCACTTCTTCTGACTGTTTTGGGTATCCAAGGTAATCTACACATATGCTGTTATGTATGATAAGTTATGTAACTATTTATGCGTACCAGTACCTGAATAAACTTACTGCAAGCCCGTTGAAAGTGCGTGTGCTTGTGATAAAAGTCTCCCCTTAATCCTCTGCCATGTTCTTCAATGCTTCAACCCTGTCAAAGAAAACTTGTTTACCTTCTATTTAGGTCCCACGCCCATCAAAAGGAGCAGACCATAACTTGTCCCACTTTTTCTAAGTCACTTTTCATACCACCCTGCTCACTCTACGTCACTCGGTCATATTTTTTTTTTGCATGTATAATCATTCCTCTCCATATCTAAACTCATTATTCATGGGGAGTTTTGCAAGATAAGTCTGGGTAGCTGGTGGTTAAAAGTGGATGACGAATGAGTAGAAGTGAAGGACATACACAGCTGAGCTGGGAAAGTGTACCTACACACTCTCTCTCTCTCTCTCTCTCTCTCTCTCTCTCTCTCTCTCTCTCTCTCTCTCTCTCTCTCTCTCATGGTCTAGAGAGCACCTAAGATAAGCCAGAAAAGTTAAACAATATCAATTATTTCCATTTGAGTGAGGGTGTTTGCAAGTACGTATATCTAGAGGAAAGATAGACATGCACGTAAACCGAAAGACACAAACAGAAAGACAGGAGAAATGGAGAGAAACTAAAGAGATATAAATAAGGATTCTTTATTGGTTAAATTAAGACAGAGGGAGAGGACGAAACAGACTGGAAAGACAGAGACAGTAAAGACACACAGGAGAGACATAGACTTCTAGGAGAAAGAGAAAGGCAGGAAAAACCATGGACAGGCGCAGACACCAACAGGAGAGACAGACAGACCTGAACGTATGAAGACAGATACAGGCAAGAGAGAGACATAAACGAAAGACAGACACAATAGAGAGATAGACTTCAACATAAGTTTCCTGCACTAGGGCTCACCCTTCTCCCTATAATTATTTATAGTAACCACACCTGTAATAAGAAAAACACCTTTTGGCATCCCTCGCTGTAGTCATATGTACATATATATATATATATATATATATATATATATATATATATATATATATATATATATATATATATATATATATATATATATATATATTTGCTGTTTACTGATGACACAATGCTTTTGGGCGAGTAGAAAAAAATAATTTATGTTTTTATCGTTTGGGAATTTAGAAGCTTGTGTAAAAGGAAGCTGAAAGTGAGCTTACAAAATAGCGAGGTGATGAGAGTAAAAAGTGGAAATGAGAGAACAGAGTGGAAGTAGAGAGTGTGGAGGAAGTGAATGAATTTAGATATCTGCTAATGTGTGTGTGTGTGTGTACTCACCTAGTTGTGGTTGCAGGGGTCGATTCACAGCTCCTGGCCCCGCCTCTTCACTGGCCGCTAATAGGTCACTCTTCCTGGTCCCTGAGCTTTATCATACCTCTTCTTAAAACTATGTATGGATCCTGCTTCCACTATATCACTTCCTGGCAACTCTGTGACTGAAGAAATACTTCCTAACATCCCTGTGATTCATCTGAGTCTTCAACTTCCAACTGTGACCCCTTGTTGCTGTGTCCCATCTCTGGAACATTCTGTCTCTGTCCACCTTGTCGATTCCTCTCAGTATTTTATATGCCGTTATCATATCCCCCCTATCTCTCCTGTCCTCCAGTGTCATCAGGTTGATATTGATATTTTTTACAAAAAGGAAGGGGGGGGGAGGGCATGTACCAGAGTTTATATGCCGACATTATTTACAGGTCAGAGGTGCCACTAGCACGATAAGAGACAACACAATAAGTGTCAGGAGCCCTAGACTGTTCAACTGCTTCCCAGCCTATCCCACCCAATCCAAGGCTATCCCTGCCTATCCCACATTATCCTATTTTATCCCATACTTTCCTAGGCTATACAAGCCTATCCCACACTATCCAAGGCTATCTCAGCCTTTCCCACAATACATAAGGGGAATTACCAATAGACCCCTGGCTGTCTTCAAGCAGGCACTGGACAAGCACCTAAAGTCAGTACCTGACCATCCGGGCTGTGGTTTGTACGTGAGGCCAACAGTAACAGCCTGGTTGATCAGGCCCTGATCCACTATGAGGCCTGGTCACAGACCGGGCCACGGGGGTGTTGACAGTATAGATATCACTTTTAAAAATTTTTGCTTCCCTCTAATTGACCCATCGCATGTTAATATTAATAATAATAATAATCTTTATTTCTACAAGAACATGTACAAGGTATACACTCGGCTGACATCATTGACATACTACTATATAGAAAGCCGCTTGTTATGCAGAGCATTTCGGGCAAATTAGGTCAGTTTTGTCCCCAGGATGCGACCCACACCAGACTACTAACACCCAGGTACCTATTTTACTGATAGGTGAAAAGGGACACCGGGTGCCTTAAGGAAACACGTATTAATGTTTCCACTCGCACCGGGGATCGACCCCCGGACCTCAGTGTGTGAGTTGAGTGCACTAACAATCTTGTCATCGTCCTTGGCACTTTGATTACATGATGGGCCACTTCCTGAACGTCAGGACCTGTGTTAAACGATTTCGTGTATTACGTTATCCTCCAGCACATCCCGTTCATAATGTACTCTTTGAAAAAAAAAAAACGTCACTTCCGCAGTGAGTAGGATTCGAACCTACGCGGGAAGATCCCATCTGATTTCTAGTCAGACGCCTTAACCACTCGGCCATCACTGCTCACACTCGCTGTTACGCTCAACTTTACTCACCTTTAAGCAGTATCTTCTGGCCCCTAACTTGGTATTTAGTAAGTTTATTTAGATACAGGTAGACACATAAATATAGTTACACAAATATTCATACATAGTAACATATATGTAAATTATTAGAATAACCCCCCAAAAAAAAGTTAGACTTGTTTCCATACCGTTTCTCTCCATCCTATGTCTACCTTCTTCGCGAAGACGTGAATTAAACATGTATTCCTCTACATCTGTCACAGACGAGTCTGAAACAAAGGAATAACTTTCTAGCATGTCTGTTGTTATTCTAACTTTGATCTGTGTCTCTTTGTACACAATTTTGTTTCTATAACATGGAGTTTTGTGCAGTTTAAGTTTATGTAGGTACATTACCACTGGAGTGAGGCAGATATACGTACACTTGCTGGAGGCAGATCGTGTATGTTTGCACCTCCTAAAGGACCCCAATGGAAATAAGTCACTCTGTCTGATTTTTTTGGGGGTTATCCTGGGTTCTCTATACATATGATGCTATGTATGATAATCTATGTAACTGTATTTGTGTATACCTGAATAAACTTACTTATCCCTCTTGTCTGCAACATTGCAAGCTCCTGATGATGTGTTGATTGCAATAAAAAAGGCCTAGAGCTATCATTTAATTTACCCCCTCCCTCGTGGTTATTTTGCATAGTAACATATGTGTAAATTACCCATTATAACCCAAAAAAGTTAAAGAAACTTATTTCCATGGGGTCCTAGTAACTGACATGCATAAAAAACTTTATAGAGAAAGCTCCTTGTTATTCAAACCATTGAACTAATTAAGCCACTGGGTGTGCTCAAGTGTTAGCCATGTACCACTGATGTACATGTACATGTACAATGTACCATTTTTTTTTGGGGGGGGTTCGAAGGTAATTTACACAGATCTTACTCTGTAAGACAATTGTAATAATCCAAAACTTGTGTAGAATTGTGCGTAAATTAACTTGCTTATTGTCGAGTCCTCCTTAAAACCTGTACGTGGAAATTGCTTCTTATTGACTGAATTTACTTACTTTATATACTTACTCTAGCCCTCCTCTACTCCACCCCTGATATTATTATTATTATTATTATTATTGTTATTATTATTATTATTATTATTATTATTATTATTATTATTATTATTATTATTATTATTATTATTATTATTATTATTATTATTATTATTATTATTATTATTATTATTATTATTATTATTATTATTATTATTATTATTATTATTATTATTATTAAGACTCCTCGTACAGTAGACCCAAAATTTTTAAGCATTTTGGAATAAAGTCGATACTGGGACCCCTCCGGGATTAGGGGCCCTAAGCTCCATTAGTTTCATAGTATATTCTCCCCTGGGTAGAAGTGCGTGTGTGTGTGAGTGAGTGAGGAGACAGATATTGAGAGAAGAGAAACAATGAGTGTTGGAGTAACTTGTGGAAGAAGAAGAGAAGAAACAATGAGGGTGTTGGAGTAACTCATCCCTTCGAGAATTAATTCAGTAAGAATATTTATCTTTGTCTTTCTCTTCTTGGACTTCAATATTCCCAGAGAGAGACATTAATTTCTCCCTCTGCTCTAAACTTAGGTTTCTCCCTCTGCTCTAAAGTTAGGTTAAGTTAACACTTAAATGGTAACATATTAGTCTGTCAAAAGACTTTGAAAAGGTATTAAAATGTAAACTTTGTTTATATACTGATTTAGTGCGTAAGATAGTGTTCACTTAAATTGGGATATAGTTCAGTGGTTCTTATAATTAAATGGCCCTGACGAGGTAGCAGACAGTTCACTTATCTGTCCTCGGTATGAGAGTTCATTCATACCGACTTTCATGCATTCATGCGACTTCTTCAGAGTGCAGGCAATGTACCTCTCATCTGCAAGACTCAGGTCGGGCTAACTGGTCTCCCTGAATCCCTTCATAAATGTTACCTTGCTCACATTCCAACAGCACATCCATATATAAAAAAAACGTGTTTCCACACCGATCTAGCAAACTCACGTATCTGCTGGATGTTAAAGCCCCTAGCACTCAAAGCCACCTTTACCTCCTCCCTCTTATTTTATCTGGG
>WNWK01000098.1:527500-550000 GCA_009830355.1 Cherax destructor | reverse complement strand
GCTTACTCCAAGGTTACTAGCAAGCTTTTATGAGACAACGTTTCGCTCGAAGATAACTCGGAAAACAAGATTATCCTTTGACCGAAACGTTCACTAGGTGTCTCTTTATCACCTCATTTGTGCCTTCCAACCAACACTTGCTCCTTGTCTTTCCATTTTTCTCCATATTTTCCCCCTCTTCCTATCTTCTCCCTCTCTCCTTCCTCCCTTCTCCCTCTCTTCTTCCTCCCTTCTCCCTCTCTTCTTCCTCCCTTCTCCCTCTTCTTCCTCCCTTCTCCCTCTCTTCTTCCTCCCTTCTCCCTCTCTTCTTCCTCCTTTCTTCCTCTCTTCTTCCTCCCTTCTCCCTCTCTTCTTCCTCCCCGTCATCCACAGCATCATCTCCTCTCATCTTCCGGTGTCAGGCCTACAATTGATGTCTTGCTAATTGCTTCGTTCATTTGTCTTGTGGGATGAGATGTGTGGCGGATGAGAGATGAGTGTGGCGGATGATAGGTGAGTGTGGCGGATGATAGGTGAGTGTGGCGGATGATAGGTGAGTGTGGTGGATGAGAGGTGAGCGTGGCGGATAGGTGAGTGTGGTGGATGATAGGTGAGTGTGGCGGATGAGAGGTGAGTGTGGCGGATGATAGGTGAGTGTGGTGGATGATAGGTGAGTGAGGCGGATGATAGGTGAGTGAGGCGGATGATAGGTGAGTGTGGCGGATGATAGGTGAGTGTGGTGGATGAGAGGTGAGTGTGGCGGATGATAGGTGAGTGTGGCGGATGATAGGTGAGTGTGGCGGATGATAGGTGAGTGTGGCGGATGATAGGTGAGTGAGGCGGATGATAGGTGAGTGTGGCGGATGATAGGTGAGTGTGGTGGATGAGAGGTGAGCGTGGCGGATGATAGGTGAGTGTTGTGGATGATAGGTGAGTGTGGCGGATGATAGGTGAGTGAGGCGGATGATAGGTGAGTGTGGCGGATGATAGGTGAGTGAGGCGGATGAGAGGTGAGCGTGGCGGATGATAGGTGAGTGTGGTGGATGATAGGTGAGTGTGGCGGATGAGAGGTGAGTGTGGCGGATGAGAGGTGAGTGTTGTGGATGATAGGTGAGTGAGGCGGATGATAGGTGAGTGAGGCGGATGATAGGTGAGTGTGGCGGATGATAGGTGAGTGTGGTGGATGAGAGGTGAGTGTGGCGGATGATAGGTGAGTGTGGTGGATGATAGGTGAGTGTGGCGGATGATAGGTGAGTGAGGCGGATGATAGGTGAGTGAGGCGGATGATAGGTGAGTGTGGCGGATGATAGGTGAGTGAAGCGGATGATAGGTGAGTGTGGCGGATGATAGGTGAGTGTGGTGGATGAGAGGAGAGTGTGGCGGATGACAGGTGAGTGTGGTGGATGATAGGTGAGTGTGGCGGATTAGAGGTGAGTGAGGCGGATGATAGGTGAGTGAGGCGGATGATAGGTGAGTGTGGCGGATGATAGGTGAGTGTGGTGGATGAGAGGTGAGTGTGGCGGATGATAGGTGAGTGAGGCGGATGATAGGTGAGTGTGGCGGATGAGAGGTGAGTGTGGTGGATGAGAGATAAGTGTTGCGGATGAAAGGTGAGTGTGGTGGATGAGAGGTGAGTGTGGCGGATGAGAGGTGAGTGTGGCGGATGAGAGGTGAGTGTGGCGGATGAGAGGTGAGTGTGGCGGATGAGAGGTGAGTGTGGTGGATGAGAGATAAGTGTTGCGGATGAAAGGTGAGTGTGGTGGATGAAAGGTGAGTGTGGTGGATGAGAGGTGAGTGTGGTGGATGAAAGGTGAGTGTGGTGGATGATAGGTGAGTGTGGTGGATGAGAGATAAGTGTTGAGGATGAAAGGTGAGTGTGGTGGATGAGAGGTGAGTGTGGGGATGAAAGTGTTGGTGGATGAAGGTGAGTGTGGTGGATGAAGAGGTGAGTGTGGTGGATGAGAGGTGAGTGTGGTGGATGAGAGATAAGTGTTGCGGATGAAAGGTGAGTGTGGTGGATGAGACGTGAGTGTGGTGGATGAGAGGTGAGTGTGGCGGATGAAAGGTGAGTGTGGTGGATGAGAGGTGAGTGTGGTGGATGAGAGATAAGTGTTGCGGATGAAAGGTGAGTGTGGTGGATGAGACGTGAGTGTGGTGGATGAGAGGTGAGTGTGGCGGATGAAAGGTGAGTGTGGTGGATGAGACGTGAGTGTGGTGGATGATACAACAGCATAAGAGAGAGCAGCCGTGAGTGCTACTTACTACCACCATCAACAGCGTCGCTAACGACACACAAACAAGAGTAACAAACAAACTCTTAGGAACGCGTAGATCGTCAAAATAAATTCTGACGAAATGAATTCCGAGGAAGCCGCTGGGCAATTCCTGGATGATTCAGACAGGTTAATGCTGTGGACGGAAGAGTGCTAGACACCGTTTATTGAAAATAAATATCAGGTCACAATTCTGAGACAAAAGAATTCCAGTAGCAGCTGTTGACTGCTAATAGAGTATTGAAATCTATAGATAAGTGTTTGGATGCTGTCAATTAGTATCTCTTGGCTTCATAGCAGATAGACGTAGCGGAATTCTAGAGGGAACTGCTGTGCAACTCTTTGTATTGTTGCTAAGATGAGTGGAACAATTTGCCAGGTAGCGTATTGCATCTTGTACGGTAGTGAACTTGGTAGGTATTGTACTTTAGTACGGTGAGTGGAACAATCTACCAGGTAGCGTATTTAATCTTGGGTACGGTGAGTGGAACAATCTACCAGGTAGCGTATTTAATCTTGGGTACGGTGAGTGGAACAATCTGCCAGGTAGCGTATTTGTATCTTTAGTACGGTGAATGGAACAATCTACCAGGTAGCGTATTTTATCTTTGGTACGGTGAGTGGAACAATCTGCCAGTAGTATTTAATCTTGACGTGAGTGGAACAATTGCCGGTATTAACTTGGTAGGTGAGTGGGACAATCTACCGAATAGAGTCACTGAAGCGAGCAGAGCTTCAAAATTAGGCCACACACAAAGGCGAGTGTAAGTAGGAACTGCCTAACAAGACCCTGTGGAACTAGATTTATTTTTAAATCATACGGTTTATATCTGGTCTTCGCATTACGGAGTAGACAAATGTTCCAGAGAACACACAAAGGGAGAGAAAATTTAATAATTGCAACATTCATATCAAGGTAGAATAAGCGCACTGAACACTCTTAAAAGGCATTGAATAAGTCTGATAATAGGATTGAAGTCCACAATCAGAAGACAGTAATAGATTTAAACTAGACAGCTTTAGATATAAAAAGAAACTGTAGCAGCTTGTCTGTGTTTAATAATATACTGAATGGAATTCTTTACTGAGAGGATATGTCGTTTGAGGACCAAGCTTTTTAGGGTCTACTGAGAGTACATGGGAAGCTTAGGTACATTTAGTGGGGAGAACAGGTGAGGAGGAAGCGTGAGGCGGAATCTGACTACGTCAGGTGAGGAGGGCGGTGTGTGCTGAGGAGCATGTGAGTAAGGGGTCCCTCCTTGAGGAGCGTGTGAGTCAGGGGTCCCTCCTTGAGGAGCGTGTGAGTTAGCGGTCCCTCCTTGAGGAGCGTGTGAGTCAGGGGTCCCACCATGAGGAGCGTGAGTAGTCAGGGGTCCCATCATGAGGAGCATTAGAGTCAGGGGTCCCACCATGAGAAGCATGTGAGTCAAGGGTCCCACCATGAGGAATAAGTGAGTCAGGGGACCCACCATGTGTCGTATATCACAACTTAGCCTGACCCATTTTGACCTGTCACTTAGCCTGTCTGCTAGATAACCTATGCCTGATATGATTAGTCCTCATTTAGCCTTGATCTCATCTGACCCTTAATTACTCTGACCCTAAGTAACCAAGAAACACGCTGACCGAGTAGAAGTAATCCCAGAGCTGACATGATTTGGTCTGACCAGCAGTAATCCTCAACTCAAAAACATCTTCATTGTGTAAATATATTAATAATCCTGAGATATCCTACATTAGGAAGTCTTACAGGTATTAAATGCAAAAAAAAATCTCGCTTTTGGAAACAATTTCTTGAGTTATCCTGGAACACAATCTATAGAGACTAGAAGACATCTGTATATTATTTATAATTTAATTTTATTGAAACTGATGTAAGATTTTTTTTTTTCGCTAAGAATGTCCAAAATTTCCATTTTCCAGTGAACGTAGAAGGATTCATTTTCAACAGATGTAAACAGTCTTATGTGGAGATCACGACTGTGACAGATACTAGTTAGGTCCTAGATATTCAGGAACCCTCGGGGACACCTACAAGTGACCTGAAACACTAAATAGGTCACCAAAAGTGTCTCTCAAAAACGTAGAGAGAGAGATGAAAGTGAATAACACAGATCATAGTTATGTGAAAATATACAGCGTAATAACAAATCAGAGAAAGAAATAGGGTAAAATAAAAGACGCTTAAACACTGAAGAACAGTCCTTGAGAGAGAGTTTTGCTGTATAAGTGAAAAGTAGAATATGTTAGCGTCTCGAAATTGCCTTTGCGAACAGTAAGTGCGGAGCGGGTTAGCAGTGGGAACTAATTATAGGCAACCGGATAGCAACGAATAACAGACTAACCAGAGATTAGGGGCAAGGAGTCCCCACCTGACTGACACAAGAGATAATCGAACCACTACCACCACCACCTAGCCATGGGGTAAGAAACAAGGAACCACCACGCAAGAAAGACTAAGGCAACGAACCACTACCAGAGCAAGAGGTAAGGAGGAACGAACCGCTACCCTACCAGCGATTAGAGGTAGGAGTAAGCGACCAGCACACCATCAACTATCCACAACAAGCCGTCACTTGCCAGCAGCTGGGTAATTCGCGGACGTCTCCGCCATCCATCTCGCTCTTCAGTAAACACCATCTCTTGGCGCGCGCGGGAAAACCTTATTTTGGCGGGAACTGACAGGATTGTGCCGGGAAAGCGCGGGATCACCCGCCAAAAAAGATTTTACACCGGTAAAACGACAAGGTGAGTTATGCATTGATTTGTGTGCGTGTATATATATATATATATATATATATATATATATATATATATATATATATATATATATATATATATATATATATATATATATATATATATATCACACATATATACAAAGGCTTACTTTGCTTTTTATTCAATCCAAATTGACAGTACAATCCAGGATTCAAGGTAGTGTGGGAGTCCTGGTACAAGCCAGGATAGTGCTGGAGTCATGGTACAAGCCAGGGTAGTGTGGCAGTCCTGGTACAAGCCAGGGTAGTGCTAGAGTCTTAGTACAAGCCAGGGTAGTTTGGGAGTCCTGGTATAAATCAGGATAATGTGGGAGTCCTGGTACAAACCAGGGTAATGAGGGACTCCTGGTACAAGCCAAGGTAATGTGGCAGTCCTGGTACAAGCCAGGGTAGTGCTGGAGTCCTAGTACAAGCCAGGGTAGTGTGGGAGTCCTGGTACAAGCCAGTGTAGTGCGGGAGTCCTGGTACAAGCTAGGATAGTGTGGGTGTCCTGGTACAAGCCATGGTAGTGCTGGAGTCCTAGTACAAGCCAGGGTAGTGTGGGTGTCCTGGTACAAGCCAGGGTAGTGCGGGAGTCCTGGTACAAGCCAGGATAGTGTGGGTGTCCTGGTACAAGCCAGGGTAGTGCGGGAGTCCTGGTACAAGCTAGGATAGTGTGGGTGTCCTGGTACAAGCCATGGTAGTGCTGGAGTCCTAGTACAAGTCAGGGTAGTGTGGGTGTCCTGGTACAAGCCATGGTAGTGCTGGAGTCCTAGTACAAGCCAGGGTAGTGTGGGTGTCCTGGTACAAGCCAGGGTAGTGCGGGAGTCCTGGTACAAGCCAGGATAGTGTGGGTGTCCTGATACAAGCCAGGGTAGTGCGGGTGTCCTGGTACAAGCCAGGATAGTGTGGGTGTCCTGGTACAAGCCAGGGTAGTGCGGGTGTCCTGGTATAAGCCAGGGTAGTGTGGGTGTCCTGGTACAAGCCAGGGTAGTGTGGGTGTCCTGGTACAAGCCAGGGTAGTGTGGGTGTCCTGGTACAAGCCAGGATAGTGTGGGTGTCCTGGTACAAGCCAGGGTAGTGCTCGAGACCATGAACCAAATACGGCAGCTGGGTTTCGGGTCAGTAAATCTTTACCAGAAGTGACCTTTGCTGTTACCTTACTTGGTGTGTCACCT
Organism: Cherax destructor; assembly: GCA_009830355.1. Classification (NCBI taxonomy): domain Eukaryota; kingdom Metazoa; phylum Arthropoda; class Malacostraca; order Decapoda; family Parastacidae; genus Cherax; species Cherax destructor. The sequence goes on along the minus strand of WNWK01000098.1, from coordinate 543,811 downwards.
GTGTTCACAGCTCACGCTGTAGCTGACCTGTGGTTCTCAGAGCGTGACAGTGATGTATTCTCTCTCTCTCTCTCTCTCTCTCTCTCTCTCTCTCTCTCTCTCTCTCTCTCTCTCTCTCTCTCTCTCTCTCCTCTCTCTCTCTCTCTCTTCTATACTCACACAAAAGTGCGTCGCTGTGATAGTTAATGGGTAATGAGGTTTCAATCCTATCGACTACGCGAGGGTTTTTGAGGCTGCATGTCACCTATTCACAGCTAGTCAGGAATATTTTATTACCTAAAATAAGGATGAGAGTATTCTCTCAGTGTATATATATTGAGAGACATACACCTCTCTGCGTGTATACTATATAAATTTGTCCTCTCAGTAACTTAATCTAGACGTTTAGGAGAAATCAACTCCCATCATAAGTGGTTTAAAAAATCAAAGGTTAAGTATTCTTACAAATTATGCATTATAGATCATATGTCAGCACGCTTCGGCAAGAGAGAGATTGAGTGAATGACGGTGAAAGTATTTCCTCTTTTTCTAAATCGGTGAGAGATTGCCTTTGTTTATAGATAAATAAATATAAATATATATATATATATATATATATATATATATATATATATATATATATATATATATGTCGTGCCGATTAGGTAAAACTTGCGATTTTGGCTTAAATAGCAACGCTCATCTTGCCATATAAGACAAGCGAAAATTTGTGTATGCAATAATTTCGCAAAAATCATTCTGACCCTAACGAAAAAAATATATTTCATTGTGTTTGTTTATTATTAAATTATTGTAAACGTATCTAAAATATATTTAGTTGGGTTAGGCTAAATTAAATTGCGCTTGTTATAATAAGGTTAGGTAGGTTTTCAAAGTTTCTCTTGATTCAAAATTATAAATTTTTACATTAACATAAATGAAAAAAATATATCTTTAAACGTATAAGAGAAAATTTTAGAAAGGAATTATTTTTAAATGAGTTCTTACTAATTGACCAGTTTTACCTAATCGGCACGACATTATATATATATATATATATATATATATATATATATATATATATATATATATATATATATATATATATATATATATATATATATAAGTATTTTTGTGTGACAATTTGCATAGCGAAATATTGCATAAACAGCAATTTGTATCACAAGAAACAACCACGTGTTATAAATAACCACGTGTAGTACAAGAAACTGTCATGTTTATCTCCAACAACAACATCAATCTCTGTAGAGGAATTTATCAATGAATACTCTTACATGGTTGACTCACCTCGTGTCTAGACGAGAAAAACTCGCAGGAGAGAATGTTTGTCAAGGAGAACTATTGCCTGAGACGTGTCCAGGATCTCAATGAGAAGCTGTATCTTGAGGGAGGTAGAGACGTGTCTAGGATCTCAATGAGAAGCTGTATCTTGAGGGAGGTAGAGACGTGTCTAGGATCTCAATGAGAACCTGTATCTTGAGGGAGGTAGAGACGTGTCTAGGATCTCAATGAGAACCTGTATCTTGAGGGAGGTAGAGACGTGTCTAGGATCTCAATGAGAACCTGTATCTTGAGGGAGGTAGAGACGTGTCTAGGATCTCAATGAGAACCTGTATCTTGAGGGAGGTAGAGACGTGTCTAGGATCTCAATGAGAACCTGTATCTTGAGGGAGGTAGAGACGTGTCTAGGATCTCAATGAGAACCTGTATCTTGAGGGAGGTAGAGACGTGTCTAGGATCTCAATGAGAACCAGTATCTTGAGGGAGGTAGAGACGTGTCTAGGATCTCAATGAGAACCAGTATCTTGATGAAGGTAGAGACGTGTCTAGGATCTCAATGAGAACCTGTATCTTGAGGGAGGTAGAGACGTGTCCAGGATCTCAATGAGAAGCTGTATCTTGAGGGAGGTAGAGACGTGTCCAGGATCTCAATGAGAAGCTGTATCTTGAGGGAGGTAGAGACGTGTCCAGGATCTCAATGAGAACCTGTATCTTGAGGGAGGTAGAGACGTGTCTAGGATCTCAATGAGAACCTGTATCTTGAGGGAGGTAGAGACGTGTCTAGGATCTCAATGAGAAGCTGTATCTTGAGGGAGGTAGAGACGTGTCTAGGATCTCAATGAGAACCAGTATCTTGAGGGAGGTAGAGACGTGTCCAGGATCTCAATGAGAACCAGTATCTTGAGGGAGGTAGAGACGTGTCCAGGATCTCAATGAGAATCTGTATCTTGAGGGAGGTAGAGACGTGTCTAGGATCTCAATGAGAAGCTGTATCTTGAGGGAGGTAGAGAGGTGTCTAGGATCTCAATGAGAACCTGTATCTTGAGGGAGGTAGAGACGTGTCCAGGATCTCAATGAGAACCTGTATCTTGAGGGAGGTAGAGACGTGTCTAGGATCTCAATGAGAACCTGTATCTTGAGGGAGGTAGAGACGTGTCTAGGATCTCAATGAGAACCAGTATCTTGAGGGAGGTAGAGACGTGTCTAGGATCTCAATGAGAACCAGTATCTTGATGGAGGTAGAGACGTGTCTAGGATCTCAATGAGAACCTGTATCTTGAGGGAGGTAGAGACGTGTCTAGGATCTCAATGAGAACCAGTATCTTGGGGGAGGTAGAGACGTGTCTAGGATCTCAATGAGAACCAGTATCTTGATGGAGGTAGAGACGTGTCTAGGATCTCAATGAGAACCAGTATCTTGAGGGAGGTAGAGACGTGTCTAGGATCTCAATGAGAACCAGTATCTTGAGGGAGGTAGAGACGTGTCTAGGATCTCAATGAGAACCAGTATCTTGAGGAGGTAGAGACGTGTCTAGGATCTCAATGAGAACCAGTATCTTGATGGAGGTAGAGACGTGTCTAGGATCTCAATGAGAACCAGTATCTTGAGGGAGGTAGAGACGTGTCTAGGATCTCAATGAGAACCAGTATCTTGATGGAGGTAGAGACGTGTCTAGGATCTCAATGAGAACCAGTATCTTGATGGAGGTAGAGACGTGTCTAGGATCTCAATGAGAACCAGTATCTTGAGGTCGAGATGTGTCCAGTATTTTCAATGAGAAGCTGTGGTTTAGAAGGACACACGAGCAAACACTGGGACGTATTTATTAGGAAACGTTTCGGTCCTGGGACCTTGTTCACGGACTGTGAGCTAACAGTTCACAGTCTGTAAGATACAGCGATACCATGATAACGACGTGTAAGATACTGAGAAGAATTGGCAAAGTGAACACTGAAAGTCGAAACCTCAGATGTGGAATAGGGATGTTAGGAAGTATTTTTTTCAGCTTTTGAGTTGTCAGGAAGTGGGACGATCTGGAGAGTGAGGTAGGGGAGGCAGACTCTATACATGGCTTTAAGAAGAAGTATGATAAGGCTCTTGTAGCCGGGAGAGAGAGGGGACCTAGTAGCGACCAGTGAAGAGGCGGGGTCAGGAGCTGTGACTCGACCCCTGTAATCCTGATATATGGATTCCTGGCTTCTAGACTTCAACGATCTCTGGGATATTAGAGTGTTTAGGAGAGAGAGAGAGAGAGAGACAGAGAGAGAGAGAGACAGAGAGAGAGAGAGAGAGAGAGAGAGAGAGAGAGAGAGAGAGAGAGAGAGAGAGAGGAGGAAGGGAAGGGAAGGAAGCAGAAGTTGATTTGAAATAAATAAGGAAGAATCGGCAAATAATCCTCCTCCTCTTCCTCCCCTCTCCTCCCCTTCTTCCTAATCTTCTTTTTCCTCCTCCTCTCCTCCTTCTCATTCTCCTCTCCTTCCCTTCCCCCTAATCTTCCTCCTCCTCTTCCTTCAGTATATTACTGTAAACTAGAGTAACTGAGATGACTCTCTCTTAGGAAGCTTTGTACCTCAGGGCATGATACCCACGCTTCAGGGCATGATACCCACTCTTTATGGCATGATACCCACGCTCCAGGGCATGATACCCACTCTTCATGGCATGATACCCACCCTTCAGGGCATGATACCCACCCTTCAAAGCATGATACCCACCCTTCAAGGCATGATACCCACCCTTCAGAGCATGATACCCACCCTTCAGGGCATGATACCCACTCTTCAGGGCATGATACCCACACTTCAGGGCATGATACCCACCCTTCAAGGCATGATACCCACCCTTCAGAGCATGATACCCACCCTTCAGGGCATGATACCCACTCTTCATGGCATGATACCCACCCTTCAGGGCATGATACCCACCCTTCAAAGCATGATACCCACCCTTCAAGGCATGATACCCACCCTTCAGAGCATGATACCCACCCTTCAGGGCATGATACCCACTCTTCAGGGCATGATACCCACACTTCAGGGCATGATACCCACTCTTCAGGGCATGATATCCACCCTTCAGAGCATGATACCCACCCTTCAGGGCATGATTTCCACCCTTCATGATACCCACCCTTCAGGGCAAGGGAGCAGTTGTTTTCATGTGAATTGGTAGATGTGGGTAGGTGTGGGCAGTTTTGGGTAGGCGTGGTCAGTTATGGGTAGGCGTGGTCAGTTGTGGGTAGGCGTGGTCAGTTGTGGGTAGGCGTGGTCAGTTGTGGGTAAGCGTGGTCAGTTGTGGGTAGGCGTGGGCAGTTGTGGGTAGGCGTGGTCAGTTGTGGGTAGGCGTGGTCAGTTGTGGGTAGGCGTGGTCAGTTGTGGGTAGGCGTGGGCAGTTCTGTGGGTGTTAGCAAGATGACGGCGACATATCTAGAGCGGTTGACCAGTTATATAAGCCAAGGTCGGCGACTTCTCCTGTGACCAGCTTATCGTTGGCACGCACGCACGCACACACACACAGGTGCCACTTTACACCCAACAATTCCCCTCTCATATATCTCTCTAAGGTAATATTCTAGCAAGGTGAAGTGTTCACTTAAGTGACGCTACTTGCCACTTTGCTCCACTCATCCACAGTTCCCTTGACAAACAACTCCTTCCTACATCCTTTCTAAATGTAAATTTTCCTAATCTGAATTCTTTGTTTGCGAGCTTTCCCTTTATTTGTCACCTTCACCACCTTGCTTCGTAACATCTTTATTCGTTAATGCTCTTCCTGTTTCACATTTCATTCATGTTTCCCCTTCTTCTATATATTTTTACGCGTATGTTTGCTTCTTTTAATTTGTTGTGGGTATAAATTCAGATGTACTTCTGGTAACCCTTTTTGGACCTTAATTCCTAGACCTTTTGTGTATCCATATGCTCTTGTGCTGCCGTTACCTGGATGGATATGGGATGCACAAAAAACTAGCCACTACCGTCCACAGGATGGATAGGAAGCACAATAAACTAGCCACTACCGTCCACAGGATGGATAGGAAGCACAATAAACTAGCCACTACCATCCACAGGATGGACAGAAAGCACAATAAACTAGCCACTACCGTCCACAGGATGGATAGAAAGCACAATAAACTAGCCACTACCGTCCACAGGATGGATATATAAAGCACAAAAAAACTAGCCACTACCGTCCACAGGATGGATATATAAAGCACAAAATACTAGCCACTACCGTCCACAGGATGGATATAGAAAGCACAATAAACTAGCCACTACCGTCCACAGGATGGATGTGGAGTGCACAATAAACTAGCCACTACCGTCCACAGGATGGATATGGAGTGCACAATAAACTAGCCACTTCGGCGGAAAAAAATCTAAATGTAACTAAAATCTTAATTGATTTTTGTAAGAAAGATTCCCGACACATGGAATTAAACGCCATCATCCGTCGTTGTGTTATCCGGCTGACGTGTGTCTATCCTGTGTTGCAGAGACCACAGCTGCAACACATAGTCTAAATGGAACCTTGGCAACCCTACGTGAATCTGCAGCATAACGTCATTAGATTATATTTCGATTTGATGAGATTATTCATCTCATTACCTTTCCATAAGCGTCACATATATTCAGAAAGCCCATTGGCTGCACGGTATTTGCTTGTTTGTCTTGAAAACAAGTCAATCAAGCACTTATTTTCTCTTATGCATCGTTGTCTTGGCTTCAGATTTGTGTTAGTCAGAACTTTTTAAGTTTTTTTTTCCAATTCGGTTTGATCAGCTCATACATTATTTAGTTAAGATATTTATGCAATGCCAACATCTGGGTATCTTTACATATATACCCAGATGTTGCACATGCGTCTAATTTAACGTTGTTTAACGTATAAGAAGAGTGGATATTTTCTTTGTCAGGGATTAAGAGTTCTGCATCGTCCACATTGAATTCCATTTGTCTCGCTCCAACTGCAACATTTACCTGGCTGAATGATCCGAAGGCTTTCTCTCGGCAGAATTGATCTGTCTGTTTATTTTCATATCAACAGCAAACTGTCGACATTTATCCATCTATCTGCAAGCTTATTAATCTATTCCCTAGCTAACCGTCTATCCATACTGTACCTTTGGTTTCTTCGTATCCATTCACCCACGTACACCCACGTATTTTTTTTTCTTTTCGTGGTAACTGTTGGTGAAGTAGAGAGAGAGAGAGAGAGAGAGAGAGAGAGAGAAAGAGTGAGAGAGAGAGATAGGCTATATCTTTCTCAAGGACACCACCACCGCCACTCCACCAGGCAATCATTCATGGCTCTGAAGTGAGTGTCATTAGGAACAGGTTCTCGCAACAAGTGCAAGTTTGACGTATCACGCAGCTGAGCAAAGGAAGTCAATCTGGCAGACGTCACTCTAAGCTTCACTATCTTTACTCACACCCACTTTCTCTAATATTATAGCGTATATCCCTTGAACTTACAGTGTTGGTAGAGCTATTAATAATAAGTCCAGGCACTGAAGTAAGCTAACTCATATTTTCATAGATCTCTCTCTCTCTCTCTCTCTCTCTCTCTCTCTCTCTCTCTCTCTCTCTCTCTCTCTCTCTCTCTCTCTCTCTCTCTCTCTCTCTCTCTCTCTCTCTCTCACTCTCTCTCTCTCTCTCTCACTCTCTCTTTCACCGGCAGCACCTGCTAGAAGCTCCCAGATACAATTTAATTTCTGGAAAAATTACTGCTCTTACTCACGTCACAGATGGGGAAGAAGGACCAAGAGAAAGGATAATAATAACAACAAATACAATAATAATAAATAATAATAAATAATAATAATAATAATAATAATAATGATAAAATTATTATTATTATTAATAATATTATCATGTATCATCTATTTATATATCTACCTAGAAAGTGTTCCGAGGGTCAACGCCTTTGAGGTCCTGTCCATGACCAGACCTCCCGGTGGGTCAAAGCCTGATCAACTAGGCTGTTACTGGGCCACAAGCACTCCAACGTAAGAACCACACCCCGACTGGCAGGAAACTGACTTTAGGAACCTATCCAGTTTTCTACTGAATACGGCTAGAGGTCTGTTGATAATCCCCTTTATGTATGAAGGGAGGATGTTGTATATAGTCTTGGGCCCCTGACACTATTTGTGTTGTCTCTCAGTGTACTTATGGCATACCTGCTTTTTATTAAGGGTATATTGCACCTTGTACCGAGCGTTTTGCTTGTGCAGGGAGTGAGTTCTGTGTGCAGATTTGGGATCAGTCCCTCTAAGATTTTTTAGATGTAAATTATGGTGCATCTTTCTCGACTGCGTTCCAAGGGGTACGAGGGTCGAGACTTCAATCATTTTCACATAATTCAGGTACTTGACTGAACTTCTGCATGCAACACATATTCTGTGTGCATTATCTAGATCTGCAGCTTCACCCGTCTTATAAGGGGCTGTTAGCGTACACCAGTATTCCAGCCAAAAACAAAAAAACTGACTTAAAGAGAATAATTTCTGAAGGTTCTTGTTAACTATCCTGTCACTTTCCTCGTAGATGTGATAATGACACTTGGGATCCTTGAAGGTGAGATCCTCTGACCTTATCACTCTTAAGTCCTTCACATTTGTTTTTCGCTCTATTTTGTGGTTAGACTTTTTTTTTATACTCCTTAGTGGACGACACTCGTGCAAATTCTAGAACAGTCTGGAAAGGTGCTATGATTTACGTCTCTCCTTGTGTCATATATGAAGATGGGGGGCGCGTGGAAACGAGAGCTTTTCACTGTGGCAGCCTCTGACTTTTGTTTAATATTACTCTTTGTGTTCTACTGGTTAGAAACTTAGAAATTCTTCTGCCCTCTTTTCCACTTAATTATTTTGCACGCATTTTGTGGACTATTATACCGTGATCGTAGTTGTCGAACACTTTTGCAGAGTCTTGTAGTTCTTGATGAACAAGGAGTCCCACGAGTCTGGGACTGAGGTAGAGTGCATGGACATGGTGTTAGGTTGTTGTTAAGACGGGTGAAGCTGCAGATCTAGATAATGCACACAGAATCTGTGTTGCATGCAGAGGTTCAGTCAAGTACCTGAATTATGTGAAAATGATTGAAGTCTCGACCCTCGTACCCCTTGGAACGCAGTCGAGAAAGATGCACCATAATTTACATCTAAAAAAATCTTTTTGGGACTGATCCCAAATCTGCACACAGAACTCACTCCCTGCAAAAGCAAAACGCTCGGTACAAGGTGCAATATACCCTTAATAAAAAGCAGGTATGCCATAAGTACACTGAGAGACAACACAAATAGTGTCAGGGGCCCAAGACTATATACAACATCCTCCCTTCATACATAAAGGGGATTATCAACAGACCTCTAGCCGTCTTCAGTAGAAAACTGGATAGTGATGTTAGGGTTATGTTAAAAAATTTGAAGATGTTGACAGAGTTTAGAGTCTCATTCATGAAGAATTCATTCAGCTTGTCGATCTTTCGTCTGATTAAAGGCTCACTAAATACAGAATCATATTGAGGCTTCAGTATCTCACTTATTTCACAGCTGTCATCCGTGTTCGTTCCGTCTTGTTTGAGCAAGGGCCCGGTACTGGATTTAGTTATTGCCCTGGATCTGGCTTATGAGAAAAAATATTTTGGATTTCTTTCATATCATTAATTGCTAGCAGCTTCCTCTGTCTCTCCTGGTCTTTGAGTCATTCACCTAAGTTCATTATCTTGTATTTTCCTAGCCAGTGCTTCCTTTTTCATTCCAGATATTTTAGCCGTCTTGAGAAGCTCTGTGAGTCTTCGTCTTCGCCTGTAGAGGGAGCGTCTCATTCTAATCTTCATCTTCTTTTTCGTTAGCGGAATGTTGTTCCTTACTAGACACAGGTTCAGAGTCATGTTACTCAAGGTGTCTTCCAAGCATGTTTCTTTAAGGACATGATTTATTTGATCCCAGTTGATGTTCTTGTTGTCAGGTTGAACTGGAGGAAAATACCCTCATAGCTGACAGTCAGGACCCATGATCGACACCCAAGGACAGATACTTAGACACAGATACTAAGACACAGATACTAAGACACAGATACTAAGACACAGACACATGGAGACAAAACATGTAGAGTAAAATACATAGAAACACAGACACACATTGACACAGAGACACCGACGCATATAGACACATGGGAAGTGGAGCACAATATAAATGTATGAGGAGAGGTTTGGGATCCCAGGAAGGGACGTGAGACGAGAGAGAAATATGAAGAGAGAGAGAGAGAGAGAGAGAGAGAGAGAGAGAGAGAGAGAGAGAGAGAGAGAGAGAGAGAGAGAGAGAGAGAGAGAGAGAGAGAGAGAGAGAGAGAGAGAGAGAGAGAGAGAGAGAGAGAGAGAGAGAGAGAGAGAGAGTAGTATAATGAACCAAAAGATTAAAAAATTCCTGATCCTAAGGAGGAATTTAATTCTTCATTCCCTCAATTTTCCCTTTGCTCCCTCACCCCTATGTTCCCACCCCCTCATTCCATATATTCCCCTCATTAACCTGAAGCATTCACCCTTTGAAAATTCCCTCAGCCAAGCTCACTTCCCTCTCCTCACACACAAACACTCCCTTCACCCCAATTCACTCACCCCTACCTACCTATATATATATATATATATATATATATATATATATATATATATATATATATATATATATATATATATATATATATATATATATATACCACTTGCCACCAGCCAATTAGAATCATTCATAAATCTCAATAACCTATCAAAATACTCGGTGTTACATGGCGGCCAATTCGTTCAGACATTCAACCAATCACCGCCCTTATTAAAAAAAAAAAACATATAATCAAACGCGAGACAACCAATCACTTACAATATTACAATACTGGGGAAATTATCAGCGCCTTCCATATCAACCAATGAAAATCTGACTTTTAATATCGATAGCCAATCAGAAACCTGCACTCTTATCACTAGTTGAGTAACCAGAAACAGTCACGAAACTCGCCTTCTGTCAGACAGGCAGATAGACAGACATGCAGACAGACAGAGGTTATATAAGAAAGCTACATCAACAACAACAGGCTGGGGCAGAGAGCCGTACCGTTAAGGAAAACAGAACTGATAATAAAAGCCTTTTACGAGAATTTAAAAAAGGCTCAACTTGGAACATTTCAGGAGAACCAAAGTTTTTAAAGATACATTAAGCTATTTCTCAACTGTCTGTACCCTCTCTCTCTCTCTCTCTCTCTCTCTCTCTCTCTCTCTCTCTCTCTCTCTCTCTCTCTCTCTCTCTCTCTCTCTTCTTGTAAGGACAATTGGTTAAATATTCAGAAGGAATTATGTAAATTTCGTCATTGGCCGGAGACGCGGAAAATGAATTTCAAAGTAAATAGATGTGATGTGTTTTGTGTGTCTTCTACTGCTGCTGCTGCTGCTGCTGTTGTTGCTGTTACAGCTATTACTGTTGTTGCTGTTACTGTTGCTGCTGTTACTGCTGTTACTGTTGCTGCTGTTACTGCGGTTACTGTTGCTGTTGTTACTGCTGTCACTGCTGCTACTGTTGCTGCTGTTACTGCTGTTACTTTTACTGCTGTTACTGTTTCTGCTGGTGATGTTGCTGCTGTTACTGTTGCTGTTGTTGCTGTTGTTACTGTTGCTGCTGTTACTGCTGCTACTGCTGGTGCTGCTGCTGTTACTGTTGCTGCTGTTACTGCTGTTACTGTTGCTGCTGTTACTGTTGCTGCTGTTACTGCTGCTACTGTTGCTGCTGTTACTGTTGCTGCTGGTGCTGTTACTGTTGCTGATGTTACTGTTGCTGCTGTTACTGTTGCTGCTGGTGTTGCTGCTACTGCTGCTGCTGCTGTTGCTGTTACTGCTGCTGCTGTTGCTGCTACGGCTGATGCTGTTTCTGCTACTGCTGCTGTTACTGTTGCTGCTACTGCTTATGCTGCTACTGCTGCTGCTGTTGCTGTTACTGTTGTTGTTGCTGTTACTGTTGTTGTTGCTGCTACTGATGCTGTTGTTGCTGCTGCTGTTGCTGCTGCTGCTGCTGTTGCTGCTACTGATGCTGTTCCTGCTACTGCTGCTGCTGTTGCTGCTACTGCTGCTGCTGTTGCTGCTACTGATGCTGCTGCTGTTGCTACTGCTGCTGCTGTTGCTGCTTCTGCTTATGCTGCTACTGCTGCTGCTGTTGCTGTTACTGTTGTTGCTGCTACTGATGCTGTTGTTGCTGCTGCTGTTGCTGCTGTTGCTGCTACTGATGCTGTTGTTCTTGCTACTGCTGCTGCTGTTGCTGCTGCTGTTGCTGCTACTGCTGCTGCTGTTGCTGCTACTGATGCTGCTGTTGTTGCTACTGCTGCTGTTGTTGCTGCTTCTGCTTATGCTGCTACTGCTGCTGCTGTTGCTGTTACTGTTGTTGTTGCTGCTACTGATGCTGTTGTTGCTGCTGCTGTTGCTGCTGCTGCTGTTGCTGCTACTGATGCTGTTGTTCCTGCTACTGCTGCTGCTGTTGCTGCTGCTGTTGCTGCTACTGCTGCTGCTGTTGCTGCTACTGATGCTGCTGCTGTTGCTGCTATTACTGCTGATGTTGCTGCTACTGCTGTTGCTGCTACTGATGCTGCTGCTGTTGCTACTACTGCTCTCTCTCTCTCTCTCTGTATATATATATATATATATATATATATATATATATATATATATATATATATATATATATATATATATATATATATATATATATAGCATGCGTGTGTATGTACCTTGTGGGGCTTAATTACAGTACCTGTCCATGTATATTTTGATGCATATCTACTTTTTTCATTTTTTTCTTCTATTAATGTCTATCTTTATATGGTAATGTTTATTATAATTTATATTCTAATGAGATATGTAGGTAGAGTTAAGAGGTCATTGCTTAAACTACCGACTGTGGCTGTCTTGTGGCTCTGTGTCCCAGCTGGCTTTGTGTGTCCCAGTTGGCTCCGTGTGTCCCAGCTGACTTTGTGTGTCCCAGTTGGCTCCGTGTGTCCCAGCTGGCCTCGTCAGGTATTCTTGGATTCTTATTGGTTTTTCCTTGGAGCAGAGCAGGTGATAATATGTTGTTATTAGCACTGGGAGGTGAGAAGCTTGATGGTAAAGCAAGGACAAACACACACACAAGAGCCAGTAGCTATGAATCGAACCCTGCAACCACAATTAGGTAAGTACACACACACACACTGGCTACTGCTCTTTGTGTGTCTCTGATGGCTATGTCACTTCTCCCTGCCTCTGCGATGATCTGTCATGTCTGTCCGTCTTCACTTCTTCGTTGAGGGCTTTCCCAGGGTGTTCCTGGTTCCTTCAGCGTTCAGCTGGTTGTGCGCCTTCCAGAGCAGTGTGTGTCTACGTTGGTGTGGTTCAGAGAGAAGACCGAGTAGAGCGGCTGGAAGATAGTGGCAGGCACATGTTGAGACAATTTTGCTTCTGTAAACCAAAACCTGGAACGAAGAATAGTGACAGTACCGTAGCTGGAACAGTTCACCGAACTGCTGCCCCCACACACACTAGCACCCCAGCTGCTGCCCTACACACACTAGCACCCCAGCTGCTGCCCCACACACAGTAGCACCCCAGCTGCTGCCCCACACACACTAGCACCCCAGCTGCCCCCCAAACACACTAGCACCCCAGCTGCCCCCACACACACTAGCACCCCAGTTGCCCCCACACACACTAGCACACCAGCTGCCCCACACACACTAGCACACCAGCTGCACACACTAGCACCCAGTCCACACACACTAGCACACCAGCTGCCCCACACACACTAGCACACCAGCTGCCCCAACACACACAGCTGCCCCACACTAGCACCCAGCTGCCCCCACACACTAGCACCCCAGCTGCCCACAACACTAGCACCCCAGTGCCCCCACACACTAGCACACCAGCTGCCCCACACACACTAGCACACCAGCTGCTCTACACACACTAGCACACCAGCTGCCCCACACACACTAGCACACCAGCTGCCCCCACACACACTAGTACCCCAGCTGCCCCCTACACACACTAGCACCCCAGCTGCCCCACACACACTAGCACACCAGCTGCCCCACACACTAGCACACCAGCTGCCCTACACTAGCACACCAGCTGCCCCACACACTAGCACACCAGCTGCCCCACACACACTAGCACCCCAGCTGCCCACACACTAGCACCCAGCTGCCCCCACACACTAGCACCCCAGCTGCCCCCACACACTAGCACCCCAGCTGCCCCACACACACTAGCACCCCAGCTGCCCCACACACTAGCACCCAGCTGCCACCGCCACACACACTAGCACCAGCTGCCCCACACACACTAGCACCCAGCTGCCCCCCCCCACACACACACCTAGCACCCCAGCTGCCCCACACACACACTAGCACACCAGCTGCCCTCACACACACTAGCACACCAGCTGCCCCCACACACACTAGCACCCCAGCTGCCCCCACACACACTAGCACACCAGCTACCCCACACACACTAACACACCAGCTGCCCCCCACACACACACACTACCTTGCTTCTCGCGCTGACAGGTGGCTCATGGTTTACGGTAGATGTCACCTGACATCTACAAGATGCCGCAAATCTAGCTAATCCCGTCGTATCGTAAATTTTACTTACACTCTTTCAATATATTTTATCTCCATGCATCTTCATTAACGCCTTGCACCAGAATACCGATAAATCAATTAATTAATTGGTTTATCAATTATATTATTGTAATGGTGGACCTTTAACCTTCATTAACTATTGAGGGAACTGTTAAGGTAACGGGTTCACACATTCTCGTGATCCCAGTTGTTGAGGCAGCGTCTGTGCAGTGCTGATTTTAATTGTTTATTACGATATAAAATAATGTCTCTACTTCCCTTAGCTCTAAGATCTGTTGATTGTGAACAACGTTCAATGACCCACAGGGGTTCACCGTATGTTTTAGAGAAATTTACACCTTCCTATTATTATTATTATTATTATTAGTAGTAGTAGTAGTAGTAGTTGTAGTAGTAGTAGTACTAGTTCTAGTAGTGGTAGTGGTGGTGGTAGTAGTAGTAGTAGTAGTAGTAGTACTAGTTCTAGTAGTAGTAGTAGTAGTAGTAGTAGTAGTACTACCTTTGATATACCTAATTTGGAGTTTCTTCTGCCTCCGGAGACAAGCAAAGAGAGGAGGACCATCGACAAATATGTGAGTACATATAGGTGAATCCACGAGGGTCAACAAGGCTGCATGTCTCATATTCACCACAAATTATCTGAAATAGAGATTGAAGTAAACTGTGTGTATATACACTGAGAGGCAGCCAGTTCTCAGTGTATGTATCCTGTATGCAATTCTGGTCCCCATATAGCAAAAATACATTATGCAGTTCTTGCTTCCGTTAAACTATATAGTTTAACGGAAGAGAAACAGGAATGGGAAGTGAGAGAGATGGGAGACATATCTACGAATGTCATTAAAATATAGAAAACAAAACGAAAGTCTCATAGAATTAAAGTTGCGTACACTCGACGCTGAGAGCCAAGACAGACTTTAAAAAAAAAAACAATTAAACTTATTCTTAATTTGAAAGCTGACAGTGGAAAATAATTGAATGAAAGTTTTGAGATGCATCAATAACGTGAAAATTCCATCTTCTTGATGGACAACAATGAAACATTATTTCTCAGCGTCTGAGACAGTTATGGAACACATGGGTAAAAAAATGTTTCTTCTTGAGACTTAAGACTCCGAGACACACAATAATATATAAACAAATATATAAACTTTCCAAAGGGGTTAGATGGTTTTTTTATCGGATTAGTTTGAATCAGATACTGTGGCCAGTGTGGGCAGCACTCTTATGTTCCTGTTTGTTATGAAACAGACTTTACTTTTCTTTAAGTTGGTTGTAGTGTCAGAAAGTAATGGTCTGGGGTTCATAAGTGGCTTTTGTCAGCCTGATGAATAACACTCACACCAGGAGAGTAACTCCTGTGGACACTGACTATTCCTTTCTGATACTGCGACTACCATAGAAGAAACAGAAGTCTTGTTTTCTCATAGAGACACAGGAGAGGACAACCCACACTGTCTATTCATCACAACTCACGAAATCGTAATGACACGATTGCACACAAACCATACTACGGGTTGGGATAAAATCCGCGGTCAGAGAGTCATAAAACTCCAGACATACGCGTTAGCCACTGGTCCAGTTGGCTACTTAATTTGTGGTCACTGTGGTGCCTATGCTAACTTTCCTATGGTGTATAAATATACCTAGTTGGATGAATCTTATTGTAGCCAGTTGGCCCAGTGGCTAACGCGTCGGTCTGGAGTTTTGAGACTCTCTGATCGCGGGTTCTATCCCCTCCCGTAATATGGTTTCATTCATCGCAATACAACCTCTATATTAATGTTTATTTGGTGTCTGGCATGGGAAGTTAGGTGTAGAAGGAAGACAGTATCCCATGCTCTCTCCCTCTACATTCCTCCCTACCCACTCCATTCCCCTTCCTCTAACCTTCTTTTACTCCGGGAGTCCCCGCAGCTCACTGGTAAGGGCATTCGACTCGCACTCTCAAGGTCTCAGGTACGATTCCCTGGCACACGTGGAAAATATACTGCGCCGTGTTTATTTGTAATGATTTCGGTGTGCAGCTTTGGGACCAATCCTCCGCAAACTTCCAGGTGAAGATTATCTTGTATCTTCCTTGCGTTCTAAGGAGTACAGTTAGAGGGAGTTCAGTCGCTCCCAGTGTAAAGACAACTCCCGTACCTGCTGGAATGTCATGTCCTGTGTAAGACAACTCCCGTACCTGCTGGAATGTCATGTCCTGTGTAAGACAACTCCAGTACCTGCTGGAATGTCATGCCCTGTGTAAGACAACTCCAGTACCTGCTGGAATGTCATGTCCTGTGTAAGACAACTCCGGTACCTGCTGGAATGTCATATCCTATGTAAGAACACTCCAGTACATGCTGGAAGTAATCAAGAGTTGGG
>WNWK01000098.1:510000-522500 GCA_009830355.1 Cherax destructor | reverse complement strand
ATCCATCCATCCAGTAGTTGGGATCAGAACCTGTCTGTAGTTTCCAGATCATCTCACAGACTCCGTCCCTCGTTATGTCTGTGAGGGAGGGAGATCCTCTTCTTTGTCTGTGGGGAACCCCCATTCTTTTATCTGTGGGGGATCCTTCTTGGGGATCCTCGTTCCCACAGGCGAAACACAAAGCCCGTGGATTTTACTGTCTTGCGCAGAATAAAGAATTTCTCGACGATCTCCCATAATCTAGGAAGGTCAAGCTGATGCCTGGAGGTCACCGGAAGACCTTTCTTAACCACCAGAGGTCAAGCTGGTCCCTGGAGGTCACTGAAAGACCTCTCTTAATAAACAGAGGTCAAGCTGGTACCTGGAGGTCACTGAAAGACCTCCCTTAACCACCAGAGGTCAAACTGGTACCTGGAGGTCACTGAAAGATCTCCCTTAACCATCAGAGGTCAAGCTGGTACCTGGAGGTCACTGAAAGACCTCCCTTAACCACCAGAGGTCAGGCTGGTACCTGGAGGTCACTGAAAGATCTCCCTTAACCACCAGAGGTCAAACTGGTACCTGGAGGTCACTGAAAGATCTCCCTTAACCATCAGAGGTCAAGCTGGTACCTGGAGATCACTGAAAGACCTCCCTTAACCACCAGAGGTCAAACTGGTACCTGGAGGTCACTGAAAGATCTCCCTTAACCACCAGAGGTCAGGCTGGTACCTGGAGGTCACTGAAAGACCTTCTTTAACCACCAGAGGTCAGGCTGGTACCTGGAGGTCACTGAAAGACCTCCCTTAACCACCAGAGGTCAGGCTGGTACCTGGAGGTTACTGAAAGATCTCCCTTAACCACCAGAGGTCAGGCTGGTAACTGGGGGTCACTGAAAGACCTCCCTTAACCACCAGAGGTCAGGCTGGTACCTGGAGGTCACTGAAAGATCTCCCTTAACCACCAGAGGTCACGCTGGTGACCAATTCTTGTTCCGCTGACACAAGTAATATTTCTTTGTCAGGGAGAAAGGGTGCGGAGGTCGATTTCAAAGTTTCCTTTTGGGGAAAGTTGAGAAAAGACATTTTGCCTTATTGACATGGTGGGTCATCCAGCCTAGTTTTTTTTTTTTTTTATAGGTTTTTGGTTAAGACTTCTTCGTAAATGGCTGGTCTGCAGGGAGACGGTGGTAAATGGTCCTGAACAGTCCGAAGCCTCGTCTGGGCTTCCGCTTTGGGTTTTGTGGGTTCGCTGAGAACTGTCTGATCTCCGCTGACCCGGGGTTTTGTTTATTTTTGTTAGTGTTATTGTTTGTTGTTGTTGTTGTTACAGCAGGTGTCAAGTTTGGGTTATCTGTCTATACTGTCATGTCTCTGTTATCTTTCTATTCTGTCATGTATCTGCTATCTATCCACACTGTCATGTCCAGGTTATCCACACTGTCATGTCCAGGTTATCCACACTGTCATGTCCAGGTTATCCACACTGTCATGTCCAGGTTATCCACACTGTCATGTCCAGGTTATCCACACTGTCATGTCCAGGTTATCCACACTGTCATGTCCAGGTTATCCACACTGTCATGTCCAGGTTATCCACACTGTCATGTCCAGGTTATCCACACTGTCATGTCCAGGTTATCCACACTGTCATGTCCAGGTTATCTATGAATTCCCATAACATAAACAGATATCACAGCCATGGATTACCTACACTAGATTCATTATTGTCCTTCTGACTCCTTACCTGTGCGTGTGTGTGTGTCTGTGTGCGTGAGTGTGTGTCTGTGTGTCTGTGTCTGTGCGTGTGTGTGCCTGTGTGTCTGTGTCTGTGTGTGTGTATGTCTGTATCTCTGTGTGCGTCCGTGTAAAGGCATATTATTACCAGTCGTCCTTATATCCACATGTTCCATTTATTTTATGTCCTTTTCCCTTTATAAGTTCACAGTAAATAAACCTAATTTGATCTTACGTACAAAAGTTCAGATTATCAATACGTCTTTCCTAGTTTAACAGTGATCTACTTGACTGTGAGGTATGGTGTCACATATCACGGTCTCATGGAGGGGTATGAGACGTGTCTACCAAGGTATGATAGGGTATATACCTGATGTACTCCTTATTAATACTGAAATATATCTGTAAGACTTGCACACTAAAAGTCTTAGGTATATCTCGGTGGAATATCGCTGGTGACCAAGTCTGGGGGACTGTAAACCCAGGGAAGAGGCGAGAAGGAAGAGGAAGATGAAATAGGAGAGAGGAAAGTGGAAGACAGAGCCAGAAGAAATGGTAGGAAGGCGAGGAAGCAAGAAGAGACAGAGAGGGAGAAGGAGAACAAGGAGTGGAAGGAATTGGGTGGAAAGAAAGGGGAAAAGATGTGGAAGAAAAAGGGGGGAGAGGCAGTGAGTAGAATCAGTGAGGAAAAGAAAGACGTAAAGGGAGAGAGAGAGAGAGAGGGTCTTGTTTCTCTCGCTCTTTCTTGGAGAGGGAGGGGGAGTCTTTTTGGAATCCACATATAGACGACTCTAATCTTTAAATAAACGACTGGATTCTCTATTTAAAGGACTGGAATCTCCATATAAAGGATTGGAATCTCCATATAAAGGATTGGAATCTCTCTATATAGGACTGGAATTTACGTATATAGGACTGGAATCTCCATATAAACACTGACATCCACACGTCTGGAATCCCCATTCGTCAACGGCGGTAACAGCTCCAGTGTCGTCAACGGTGGCGGTAACGGTGTCAACGGTGGCGGTAACGGTGTCAACGGTGGCGGTAACGGTGTCAACGGTGGCGGTAACGGCGTCAACGGTGACGTCTTTACTGCTGGCAGAGTAATAACTCTGACGTTTTTTGTGTTTTAAAACCTTACACAAAAGATATTTTTGTTGACTGTTGACTCGACTGTGACCTCCTGTGACCTAACAGTGTCCTGTGACCTAGCAGTGTCCTGTAACCCTCTGTGACCTAACAGTGTCCTGTAACCCCCTGTGACCTAACAGTGTTCTGTGACCTCCTGTGACCTTGCAGTGTCCTGTGACTTTCTATGACCTAGCAGTGACCTGTAACCTAGCAGTATCTTTACGTATCTAATTAACCTTTCATGATCTCTTGATGGCTTGACCTGCTTTGACCTCTCTCTCTTTCTCTCTCTGACAAATAATATACACCTGCAGCATTTGGTATGTTCATTGCCTGAACGTTTCGCTTCCACAGGGAGGCTTCTTCAGTCGAATGCGGAAGTAATTTTAATACTGGAGACAATGAAAGATGTGGAGAGGTAATTTTGAGGTGTTCAGTCCCTGAGCCTTGGTAGATGTTCGGACACTAAGCCTTGATAGATGGTGGTCAGTCCCTAAGCCTAGAACAGAGGCATGAGGAGGGAAACTTGTATACTGGGGCCTGTAGTGAGGTGTAGCAGTTGGAGGTGGTGTCACAGGTGAGCAGGGACCACCAGAGAAAGTACTTCATACCACCAGTTGTTTAGCAATAGAGTTGCAGAAGAAGTGGTTTCTCTGTACCAAGATACCATAGTGTTGCTGTATCAGACAAGTATCACGTTGTTAATGAATTGATGAATAACACACACATGTCTTATTCATCAATCTGTCGTAATTGTATATCAATGTAGGTTGATTGTTCCACACTAGCTGCCTCTACACACCTCCATTACATCAATAATATATTGCTTGGCTTTATCTGGCTTTCCCTGGGATGTCCTGGCTTGCTGGTCAAGAGACGGCCTTATTTGCCTCTGGCTTGCTCTACCCCTGGGATGACCTGGCTTGATCTGACTTGCACTGAAGTGACCTGTCTTGCCCTGGCTGCTCGCCAAACTGCTCCCGGAGGCGGTAAAGGAAAACATATGTGACCAAAACTCCGATATAAACAACTGACTGACTGGAGACCCGATCATTACTGCCACGACGGTGCCACCTGACACTACACGACGCTCTCCGACAGCGTACCATGTCATCCCACGTTATCCGACGCCACTTGAAGCCATCCGACGCTACATGAGACGATATTCGAAAGCATCCGACACCATCAGATGCCCCAAGACACAGGAAAACGACGCGATACATCTCAGCCTCGTATGACGCAATGTTTCCTGTGTCCTTGCCGCCTGGGAATGCATCCTGGTTCCTGAACTTAATGTGAAAGATCGAAATCCAGTGATATCCAGTGGTATTCAGTGATACCCAGTGGTATCCAGTGATATCCAGTGGTATTCAGTGGTGCCCAGTGATATCCAGTGGTGCCCAGTGATATCCAGTGGTACCCAGTGGTATCCAGTGATATCTAGTGGTATCTAGTGGTACCCAGTGGTATCCAGTCATATTCAGTGGTACCCAGTAGTACCCTGTGATATCCATGGTCCAACAGGAGGCCTGGTCACAGACCGGGCCGCGGGGACGTTGACCCATGGAACTCTCTCCAGGTAGACTCCAGGTAGACCCAGTGGTACCCAGTGGTATCCAGTGATACCCAATTGTACCCAGTGATGTCCAGTGGTATCCAGTGGTACCTAGTGATATCCAATGGTATGCAGTGGTACTCAGTGGTACTCAGACATCCTCCCGTGCCTCTGGTCTGTTTCTCATACCATGGTACCCGCTGCGGTATATATCATATTATTTTACTGACTTTTAGTCTTGGTGAAAGCTATGATGTCAGAGTTGTTCTCCTTCGCGTTTATATCTAGTTGGTCTACCTTGTTATTAAGACCATCTACAGCTTTGAGTGGCCCATTTAAAGATTTGGTTGATGTTCACTTGGGGTCTTGTGGTTTCTTCGATGGAGGACACTGTCGTGGCAATTCGGGTGTCATCCACAAAGGAAGACTTGGAGCCATTCACGTAGATAATCATGGGAGCCTGTTAATGGGTAAGGTGAGGCTCCAGGGAGAGCTGTGGGGCAGTGTTTAATAGTGAGGTTGAGTTTGGGGGAATACTTTTGTGATTGGGAGAATAGGTAGATGTTGAAGGTAGGGGTGGGAAGGTTAGTTTGTTGTACCTTAGCATAGGCACCACTGTGTCCACAAATGCAAGTTTTTACAGACGAATCTCCCGCTAGCATGGCCGTGACGAACTCTAGCTCAAGTCCCCTCATGACGGTTTTGAGGGGACTTGAGCTAGAGTTCGTCACGGCCATTCTAGCGGGAGATTCGTCTGTAAAAACTTGTTGTACCTTGTGAGAAGAGTTGGTTTGGGAGGACTGGCTGAAGAACATTGAAGATTGACTGAAGAAGTCTGTTCCACGGGCGAAACGTCTCGATAAAGTTGCTCTCTGCAAGTCGGTGCATGCAGTGGAGAAGTAAAGATGGTGGGATCAGTCCACCAGCCTAGGTGGTCAGTCCCTAGTCGTGATCAATGCGACCGTGTAGGAGGACGCTTCTCGAGGCTGAGGGACTGACCACCTCATAACTACCACTTCCAGCCTTGATGGACTGATCACATCTACAACCAGGTCATTTTTCTCCTGTTTGGGGAGGATTTATCACACAAAAAAATAGCTGTCAACAAAGGTGTGTCGGGCATTTCTCTTTTATTCTCAGTTCCTCGCTTAATAATTTGTATCTCATCTCTCCTCTCCTCTCTTCTCTCCTCTCTCCTCTCCTCTCTCCTCTCCTCTCTCCTCTCTCCTCTCTCCTCTCCTCTCTCCTCTCCTCTCTCCTCTCCTCTCTTACATATCGCTATAGAAATATGTTTGTATAGCTGTCATTCTCTTTGTAGTTTACCCGTAGACAGGTCCAGGGTGCACTGCCCCCCGTGGCTCGGTGTCCCAGACCAAGTTCATGAACTGTTTAATCAGACTGTTGGTGCTGACCGTTCCCAGTTCTACGTAAGCACCACGATCCGGCAAATCAGAAACTGATTTGAGGAATTTTGTAAGCCAGGGGTCTTCATGATAGCTGGGGGTCTTCATGATAGCTGGGGGTCTTCATGATAGCTGGGGTCTTCATGATAGCTGGGGGTCTTCATGATAGCTGGGGTCTTTATGATAGCTAAGGGTCTTCATGCTAGCTAAGGGTCTTCATGCTAGCTAAGGGTCTTCATGCTAGTTAAGGGTCTTCATGCTTGCTAAGGGCCTTTATGATAATCAGGAGTCCGTTGAATCCTCTTATGTCAGAAGGAAGGGTGTTGACCAAATCATGTTCCCTTCACACATATTGAGTCGTCTCCGTGGTCTTGTTTTGCTTGGAGACGTGTGGGGGGATTATTTTAACTTGCCGAGCCTCTTGCTTTCATGTGGAAATTTCGATGTGTAAAACTGGCGAGGAATCCTTTCAGAATTATCCAGGTGCAAATTACAATGCATGTAACTCGCCTACGTTGCAAGGAACACAGATCGACAGACTTCAGGCGTTCCCGATAATTTGGCTGCTCTTCACTCCACTGAAACTTGTCTAACTTGTACTATTCAGCTGCTTCCGTCTGCTGTATCTAGCTTAATGTTGACTGCTGCTGCTGCTGCTACTCTGATTCTTAGTGCAGTGCTTGTATACCCGTCTCAGAGAGGAGGTTGCCTGAGAGACTGGTGAGCACCTTTGTAAGAATACTGTGTGGGAGAGCCACACTGTGTACTAATCCTTGTGGATTTCTGCATCTTATTCAGAGTACAGTGTGACACACTTGACTGTATCGTCTTATATAAGTCAGCTTGTGTTCCCACTGTGTAACCTATCGTATGGGGAAGGTTTACAACACACTGCTGATGTTCCCACTGTGTAACGCTCGTATACAAAAGTGTAACTGCTGATGCTTCCACTGTTGTTCAATAAAAACTTACCTTTCTGATTCTCCCTTTTATCCGAAGTTTGTCCCAGTTACCGGGTATCACAATTGGGTTATAGCTTCACAAAGTTCAGTTTCCCCAAGATGTAAAAGGAAAAAACATGGCGTCGCTGACCTAGTTCGGTCAAGTAAACAACAGACCTGACAGCACTGGTTTCTCTTATATTTTCGTGGATTTGACAGCACTTGTTTGTCGTATATTTCAGTCAAGTTCATCATCATCATATCTCTCTCTCTCTCTCTCTCTCTCTCTCTCTCTCTCTCTCTCTCTCTCTCTCTCTCTCTCTCTCTCTCTCTCTCTCTCTCTCTCTCTCTCTCTCTCTCTCTCGATTCCTGGGTATTTTGTCTGTGTCGTTTCTCGTTTGTTCGTTTTTTAACGACTGGGGAAAAAAAGAATTGACTGTATATTCAATCGGTCAACAGTTCCAAGACCGAACTATAGCCAGTTTTTTCCTTTTGTTAGTAAAAAAAATAGTTAGTTGAGCTAAGAACTGTTATCCTACCTCAGATCATTTACAGACTAAGAGCTGTTATCTCACCTCAGCTCATTTACAGACTAAGAGCTGTTATCTCACCTCAGCTCATTTACAGACTAAGAGCTGTTATCTCACATCAGATCATTTACAGACTAAGAGCTGTTATCTCACATCAGCTCATTTACAGACTAAGAGCTGTTATCTCACCTCAGCTCATTTACAGACTAAGAGCTGTTATCTCACCTCAGCTCATTTACAGACTAAGAGCTGTTATCTTAGCTCAGCTCACAGCTCGGCACTCTCTCTTAGGTGTTCTACCCCACCTCTCCCAGGCCGCTAACAGTAACAGTCTGTTTGAACAGGCAATCAGCAAGTGAAGGCTGGACGCTAGCTGGTGAAGGCTGGACGCTAGCTGGTGAAGGCTGGACGCTAGCTGGTGAAGGCTGGACGCTAGCTGGTGAAGGCTGGACGCTAGCTGGTGAAGGCTGGACGCTAGCTGGTGAAGGCTGGACGCTATCTGGTGAAGGCTGGACATCAGGTCAGTCTACGAGGATAGAAAACTCTTGAAACCTCTCACAGAGTGTGAGATGGAGAAGAGGAATAAATAGCGGAGAGACAGAGATAGAGATGGGGAGGTTAGAGACAGGAGAGAGGTGGTAAGAGAGTAGGAAGACAGGGAACTGTCCTCTGTCTGGCATTCTCAGGCACTCTCTGGTACTCTCAGGCACTCTCAGACACTCTCTGGCACTCTCTGGCACTCTCAGGCACTCTCTAGCACTCTCTCGCATTCTCTGGCATTCTCTGGCATTCGCAGGCACTCTCTGGAACTAGGCACTCTCTGGCACTCCCTGGCACTCCCTGGCACTCTCAGACCTCTCTGGCACTCTCAGGCCCTCTCTGGCACTCTCAGGCCCTCTCTGGCACTCTCAGGCACACTCTGGATTTAAAACATCTTTTTTTCTAATCTTGGATATGGGATTTAATTATTTCTAATATCGAATGTCTTTCATAAAAAAAATCTCAATTCCTTCCGTATATATTTCACTTTTTAAATAATTTATACACATCATATTATAGGTAAATTGTTATGGTTTATCAGTTTTAATAAAGCCAATAAACGAAATAATTTTATTAATTCTGGTAAAGTGTTGGGAATCTAACAGAATTTTTTTTTTAATTAAAATTAATTATTCCCAGGAAAATTCCGGAAAAAAAGGTCTGTCATATTTTTTTTTCTTCCTCGTCCGTGTACATGTGCGTAATTTTTTTTCCATGTGCATCTTCATGTGTGTTTGTGTACTTAAATTTTCATGTCGACTTAAGTCTATATTGCAATAATAATAATAATAATAATAATAATAATAATAATAATAATAATAATAATAATAATAATAATAATAATAATTAATAACAAATAATCTATCTATATAAATAAAAATGTAAATGTTGGTTTGTGCAAAATCGCAAATCTCCGAAAGTTCTTCACCGATTGCTTTGAAATTTTGACACACGTTGCATTCGAACACACGCGTGTTTCTATATACCTACTTGTTTATTTTTAAAAACAGCGCCATGCAACACCCGCTATACTAAATATTTTACTACAGAGACAGTGCGCGTTCTAGAGTCGGCAAACCAGACAATTTCTATGAACTGAAGAACTTATGGGAAAAATAGGGTTACGGTTTAGATCTAGACAAGGATTGCTTCTCACGTGGACAATTATATGTTGGGTGTTCTGGAGTCGGCAAACCAGACTGAGCCACAGCAACGCGTGGCCGGGTACAGCTAGTTAATAATAATAATAATAATAATAATAATAATAATAATAATTATTATTATTATTATTATTAATTATATAATAGAACTGATGCTTATTATGGGAAAATGCATAAAAATGTCTATAATAATAATGAAAATAATTATTCACGAGATGAATACGTGTATCTCAGATCATTATTATCATGCAGAGTATACAGTATATACACAGAGTTTACTCAAACCACTGACCCTCGTGTAGTCGATAGGCTTTAAACCCCACAGCTGTATGACCCTTGTGGGTTTATCGCTTGATTCTAATAACAATAATAATTATACTAATAATAATAATAATAATAATAATAATGGAGGGTCATAGTCTTGAGGAAATACAGGCATGCTAGGTGCCATCAGGGACATGCTAGGTGCCATCAGGGACATGCTAGATGCCAACAGGGACATGCTAGGTGCCATCAGGGACATGCTAGGTGCCAACAGGGACATGCTAGATGCCTTCAGGGATATGCTAGGTGCCAACAGGGACATGCTAGGTGCCATCAGGGACATGCTAGGTGCCATCAGGGACATACTAGGTGCCAACAGGAACAC
Organism: Cherax destructor; assembly: GCA_009830355.1. NCBI lineage: Eukaryota > Metazoa > Arthropoda > Malacostraca > Decapoda > Parastacidae > Cherax > Cherax destructor. The sequence continues at coordinate 512,873 of WNWK01000098.1, read as the reverse complement.
CCTAGGCCTCAACAGGAACACCCTAGGTGCTAACAGGAACACCCATCAGGGACATGCTAGGTGCCAACAGGAACACCCTAGGCCTCAACAGGAACACCCTAGGCGCTAACAGGAACACCCTAGGCGCCAACAAGAATACCCTAGCCGCCAACAGGAATACTCTAGGCGCCAACAGGAACACCCTAGGCGCCAACAGGAACACCCTAGGCGCCAACAGGAACACCCTAGGCGCCAACAGGAACACTAGGCACCAACAGGAACACCCTAGGCGCCAGCTTTCAAGCATTTATTACCACAGTTGAAGCACCGTGACTTGTCTCTGAATGAGAGTGCCAAGATTTATGTCCTCCAATACTGCTGACCTGAACTGCTTCCAAGACATATACACACACAGGAGGGCTTCGCTTTACAGCGCTTTGATTCACAGTGCTTCGGTTTAGAGCGCTTTGCTTTACAGCGTTTAGCTTTCACAGAGCTTCGCTTTACAGCATTTCACTTTACAGAGTTTCGCTAATGCAGCAATTTTCAATTATACCCATTCTTCATTTATTCAGACTTCCTACAATAAATATATTTATCACTAACCTTAATCTAAGGTTGAAAATATTTTTAAGGTAAGTATTGTGTGTATTGTATAAGCATTTTTTAGGCCTAGCTATATTGCTCACTTAATATATGAGAGTGTAAATATGTTATCAGGCTTTTATATGCATATGAAAGTGGGAAAAAAGTTTCACTTTACAGCGATTTTTGCTTTACAGCAGTAGCCCAGGAACCTACCCTGCTGTATAAGCGAGGCCCTTCTGTACAGCAGTAACCCAGAACCTAACATGCTGTATAAGCGGGGCCCTCCTGTACAGCAGTCCCAGAACCTAACCTGCTGTATAAGTGGGGCCCTTCTGTACACCAGTAGCCCAGAACTAAACCTGCTGTATAAGCGGGGCAGTCCTGTAGAGCAGTAGCCCAGAACCATACCTTCTGTATAAGAGGGGTTCTCCTGTACAGCAGTAGGCCAGAACCTAACCTGTTGTATGAGCAGGGCCCTCCTGTACATATGGCTAGAATATTTAATTTGAGTCTTTTGAATTGCTGGAATATTTCATTTTGAGTTTTCTGAATGGCTGGAATATTTCACTACTAATGCATCATCTCGTATAGAACACGTATGGTGCAAAATCTGTATAGAACACGTATGGTGTAAAATCGGATCTTTTCCTTAGAATCGGATTCCAGGCAATAAATGGTGACTGAAAACGTCTCTACCGGTCGGTTTCAAACCCTTCAGTGATGATGGATGTATGCTCATAGGTTGTTAGGTGTTGTTGAAAGTAAGGTGAGAGTGTCTGGTGTGTGAGGCTGACCAGGAGACTGTATACTGGAACTCTCTGGTTGGCTGCATGTATACCCAGCATGACCTATCATGACTCAGCATGACCCAGCATGACACATTGGCATATTTCAACCCAGGTAATTGTGACTGATGAGTCCATTTTAATAGTTGAGTAATTAAGGTGTCTCTCTCCACAGGTATGGTCGATATGTGAGTGCTTGAGGCTGGGACTATCACCTCTATGATGCGTAAGTTGGCTGTTGTTGTTATGGGTTATTATTGTTATTGGTTGCTGTTGTTATTATTGTTGGTTGTTGTTGTTATTGGTTGTTGTTGTTGTTATTGGTTGTTGTTGTTGTTGTTAGTGGGGTTTGGTGTTATTACTGGTTCTTGTTGTAGCCAGGATTACCCCAGTGTAGCCAGGATTACCCCAGTGTATACAGGATTACCCCATTGAAGCCAGGATTACCCCACTGTATCCACGATTACCCCATTGAAGCCAGGATTACCCCAGTATAGCCAGTATTACCCCAGTGTAGCGAGGATTACCCCAGTGTAGCCAGGATTACCCCAGTGTATCCAGGATTACCCCATTGAAGCTAGGATTACCACAGTGTATCCACGATTACCCCATTGAAGCCAGGATTACCCCAGTGTAGCTAGTATTACCCCAGTGTAGCGAGGATTATCCTAGTGTAGCCAGGATTATCCCAGTGTAGCCAGGATTACCCCAGTGTTGCCAAGATTATCCCAGTGTAACCAGGATTACCTCAGTGTAGCCAGGATTACCCCAGTGTAACCAGAATTTCCCCAGGGTCCCTAGGGTAACCAGTATCACTCCAGGGTCCCCAGGGTAATCATGATTACCCCACGGTCCCCAGGGGTAACCAGTATTACCCCAGGGTACCTCCTCCAGCACATGAAGGCAGTTATTATCCTCTGATATAACTTTACCCGGTAATCCAATAGCGTTTCGTGTGATTGATGAATGACGAAGCTTGAGAGAGAGAGAGAGAGAGAGAGAGAGAGAGAGAGAGAGAGAGAGAGAGAGAGAGAGAGAGTTTTCTCTTAGCCTCATCTCTGGACAAAATTTTGCGCCTGTGACTATGAGAAATACCTTCGGGCTACCAGCCAAGTAGCGGAGCTAGCTCTCTCTTTCTCTCTCTCTCTCTTTCTCTCTCTCTCTCTTTCTCACTCTCTCTCTCTCTCTCTCTCTCTCTCTCTCTCTCTCTCTCTCTCTCTCTCTCTCCATGAGCCAAACTGTTGTGATAACTGACACAGACGCTTACTAACCGCTCTGATAACTATCAGTGACAATACTAACTGCCGTGAGACTTAATGACAGTACTAACTGCCGTGAGACTTAATGACAGTACTAACTGCCGTGAGACTTAATGTCAGTACTAACTGCCGTGAGACTTAATGACAGTACTAACTGCCGTGAGACTTAATGTCAGTACTAACTGCCGTGAGACTTAATGACAGTACTAACTGCCGTGAGACTTAATGACAGTACTAACTGCCGTGAGACTTAGTGTCAGTA
>WNWK01000098.1:480000-507500 GCA_009830355.1 Cherax destructor | reverse complement strand
CAGTGATGCTGGTATATCTCTGGGAGGGAGAGCCAGAGATGCTGACACACCGGAAACAGTTTGGTGTGGAATTTACAAGACTTCAGAGGTTGTTGATTAGTTGGCACCGTGTGTGTGTGTGAAGCTGCTGTTGTCTTGGCGGTGTGTGAGTCAGACCTGCCTGGCATGGGCCAGTGAGCTCGGGTGTTCGGCTGGTCTTGTTTTTGTGTTGTCTTTGGTGTGGGCCCCTCAGTGTGGGTGATGTGGCCTTTCAGTGTGGGTGATGTGGCCTTTCAGTGTGGGTGGTGTGGCCCCTCAGTGTGGGTGGTGTGGCCCCTCAGTGTGGATGGTGTGGCCCCTCAGTGTTTGTGGTGTGGCCCCTCAGTGTGGGTGGTGTGGCCCCTCAGTGTGGGTGGTGTGGCCCCTCAGTGTGGGTGGTGTGACCCCTCAGTGTGGGTGGTGTCTCCCCTCAGTGTGGGTGGTGTGGCCCCTCAGTGTTTGTGGTGTGGCCCCTTAGTGTGGGTGGTGTGGCTCCCAGCGTGTGATGGACACCAAGACGGTCTCCCAAAACTGTACACACAAACACATACACACACACACACACACACACACACACACACACACACACACACACACACACACACACACTGCGCATTATTTTTTACCTCTTCTGAGCGCACTTTGAGTATCTTTTAAGCACTTGCTGCAGTGAAGTGTTTTAAGGGGGGAGTTGAGAATTGAGGAGAGAGGGGGGAAAGGAGGGGGAGGGGGAGGGTAAAGAGGAGTGAGGAAGAACAACACTGAGTCAATCTAACCTTGACACTGAGACATTACCACCAGTCAACTTGTATCTAATGAGTTATTGTTGAGTCAACCGAAAATTACTCACTTATCCACTGTGGGTGTCAGTGTGGATGTTGCTGTTATTCACCCATACTGTGGGGGTTACTGTCCCCTTATACTCACACTGTGGGGGTTATTGTTCCCTTATACCCACACTGTGGGGGGTTACTGTTCCCTTATATCCACACTGTGGGGGTTACTGTCCCCTTATACTCATACTGTGGGGGTTACTGTCCCCTTATACTCACACTGTGGGGGTTATTGTTCCCTTATACCCACACTGTGGGGGGTTACTGTTCCCTTATATCCACACTGTGGGGGTTACTGTCCCCTTATACTCATACTGTGGGGGTTACTGTCCCCTTATACTCACACTGTGGGGGTTATTGTCCCCTTATACCCACACTGTGGGGGTTACTGTCCACACATACCCACACTGTGGGGGTTACTGTCCCCACATACCCACACTGTGGGGATTACTGTCCACACATACCCACACTGTGGGGGTTACCGTCCCCACGTACCCACACTGTGGGGTTAATTTCACACTGATGCTGAAAAATTCCATCTTAAATCACTGCTGAAATAATAATTCGTGTCTTTGCCTCGTATAAAGTTGAATTCTCTGGTGATAAAAATGTAGTTAAATTACTTTGAAAATTTCTCGAAAGCCATTTATCTTCCTCTTGGGTTTTATATAATTAGAAACGTAAAATATGGCCAGCCTTTTATAATTCATAACTTGTGCCTTGGAAGCTTTCTGAGCAGGAGGGAACTCAGTAAGTGTAAAGGGACCACGACTCCCAAACAGCCTTTCCCTCAGGCATAAGGGAGATTACCAACAAACTCCTGGCTGCCTTCAAAAGGGAGCGCGACAAATTTTTCAAATCAGTTCCTGATCAGCCTGGCTGTGGTGCATACTTTGATTCGCGGGCGGCATCAGCGCGACCGATAAGTAAGCCTGATCCGGGAGCGCGCCGCGGGGGCGGTGACCTCCGGAAGCGATTACAGGTAACCTACAGGTAAGACAAGTCAAGTTACCAGTGATTATCTCTCAGCAGGTATACTCTCGTCTGAAAATATATCTGGTTACCAGAGTCCCTCATACAAGGATCCCAGTGGAAATAAGTCACTTGGTCAGACTTTTTTGGGGTTACCCTAGGTAATTTACACACGTTTCTTATATCGAGAACTGTAGCTATAATGTCACCTAATGTATAAAATAGGACCTATAATGCCATCTAATGTACAAAATAGGACCTATAATGTCACCTAATGTACAAAATAGGACCTATAATGTCACCTAATGTACAAAATAGGACCTATAATATCACCTAATGTATAAAATAGGACCTATAATGTCACCTAATGTACAAAATAGGACCTATAATGTCACCTAATGTATAAAATAGGACCTATAATATCACCTAATGTACAAAAATAGGACCTATAATATCACCTAATGTACAAAATAGGATAATGTACAAAAATAGGACCTATAATATCACCTAATGTACAAAATAGGACCTATAATGTCACCTAATGTATAAAATAGGACCTATAATATCACCTAATGTACAAAAATAGGACCTATAATATCACCTAATGTACAAAATAGGATAATGTACAAAAATAGGACCTATAATATCACCTAATGTACAAAATAGGACCTATAATGTCACCTAATGTACAAGTTAATACCTAGAAACTTAGACTATAATCCATCTATTTTTTTTCTTATAATGTGAGAAATCACGAAAGCGCTTCACTATTTTTTCCACTTTGGTTATTTTTGCATATTGTAATATCACCTCTTTATGGTGATGTTATTGCATACGTTACTAGTTGCAATGCAACTGCAGACAGGCGATCTTTACCAGTGAAAGGCAACCCACGGGGGATGGAAATCTTCAGCTCAAGTACTTTCACGCGTCCCCGTGCGTCATCAGGAGCTATGCAATGTTGCAAGAGTAGCAACAGGAGGAATGAGGGGAAGTTTTCCCACAGTAGGACAGCGCTGTCTCACTTTTGTCTCACGAAGTGAGTGTGTAAGAAAGAAACGTGTGAGGGGTATTAAGACCTTTCTTGAGGATATGTTTCGCCCGCCAGGAGCTTGGAGGGAGGGGGGTTATAAGTCCACCAAGAAATAAGTAAGTATACAGAATCCAAGGCTTGTAAACGCCCTCCCATCACATTAACAATAGTGGCACTAGCAGTGGCAGCAGCAGCAGCAGTACTAGTAGAAGTAATAGCAACTGCAGCAGTAGTATTAGCAGTGGCAGCAGGACTTGTAACACACACGTAACCCGCACACACAAGACAGAAACTTACGACGTTTCGGTCCGACTTGACCATTAACAAGTTACACAAGACTAGTGTGTGTAGTCGCCACAGTCTTTTTTAGTGTTATTAATAGTAAGAGGAGAAGCAAGGACACGAGGAGGAGGAGGATGTGGTAGACAAGGAGAAAAGGGAAGAATAGGCGGGAAAGGAAGACGGGGAGGGAAGATGGAAGAGAGGAACATGGAGGAAGAAACTCAGTTGTGCCAATAAATAAGTCAGGAGAAGAGTCATAGCTGGTGCTCTGGGAAGATGCCCTCTGCAGAGAGAGAGAGAGAGAGAGAGAGAGAGAGAGAGAGAGAGAGAGAGAGAGAGAGAGAGAGAGAGAGAGAGAGAGAGAGAGAGAGAGAGAACTAGAAGAGAAAATTAAATTATACGGAATGTCTGAATAGGAAGTGTGTGGGAGAGATAAGGTGGAAGAATGACTGTAGGGGGAACTGTGGGAGAAAGGTGTCCCCTCTGCAATAATTTGAATTATCGAGCAAAATTGGATTCACCGGCAGTGTGCTGCAACCTTACTCTGTACGGTAGTGACAGAGTGGCACCCAAGACTCGCTGTTCCTGTCTTGTTCCGTCACACACGATGGGTCACCTGGGTAGTGTTGAAATGTGTCAGCCTGAGACGGGAGACTTCAATAGTGTCAGCCTGAGCTGGGAGACTTCAGTAGTGTCAACCTGAGTTGGGAGACTTCAGTAGTGTCAGCCTGAGTTGGGAGACTTCAGTAGTGTCAGCCTGAGCTGGGAGACTTCAGTAGTGTCAACCTGAGTTGGGAGACTTCAGTAGTGTCAACCTGAGCTGGGAGACTTCATTAGTGTCAACCTGAGCTGGGAGACTTCAGTAGTGTCAGCCTGAGTTGGGAGACTTCATTAGTGTCAACCTGAGCTGGGAGACTTCATTAGTGTCAACCTGAGCTGGGAGACTTCATTAGTGTCGACCTGAGCTGGGAGACTTCAGTAGTGTCAGCCTGAGTTGGGAGACTTCATTAGTGTCAACCTGAGCTGGGAGACTTCATTAGTGTCAACCTGAGCTGGGAGACTTCATTAGTGTCAACCTGAGCTGGGAGACTTCATTAGTGTCAACCTGAGCTGGGAGACTTCATTAGTGTCAGCCTGAGTTGGGAGACTTCAGTAGTGTCAGCCTGAGTTGGGAGACTTCATTAGTGTCAACCTGAGTTGGGAGACTTCAGTAGTGTCAGCCTGAGCTGGGAGACTTCAGTAGTGTTAGCCTGAGCAGGAGACTTCAGTAGTGTCAGCCTGAGTTGGGAGACCAGTAATGTCAGCCTGAGTTGGGAGACTTCATATGTCAGCCTGAGCTGGGAGACTTCATTAGTGTCAACCTGAGCTGGGAGACTTCAGTAGTGTCGACCTGAGCTGGGAGACTTCAGTAGTGTCAGCCTGAGTTGGGAGACTTCATTAGTGTCAGCCTGAGCTGGGAGACTTCATTAGTGTCAGCCTGAGCTGGAGACTTCATTAGTGTCAGCCTGAGCTGGGAGACTTCATTAGTGTCAACCTGAGCTGGGAGACTTCATTAGTGTCAGCCTGAGTTGGGAGACTTCAGTAGTGTCAGCCTGAGTTGGGAGACTTCATTAGTGTCAACCTGAGTTGGGAGACTTCAGTAGTGTCAGCCTGAGCTGGGAGACTTCAGTAGTGTTAGCCTGAGCAGGGAGACTTCAGTAGTGTCAGCCTGAGTTGGGAGACCAGTAATGTCAGCCTGAGTTGGGAGACTTCAGTATTGTCAGCCTGAGCTGGGAGACTTCAGTAGTGTCAGCCTGAGTTGGGAGACTTCAGTAGTGTCAGCCTGAGTTGGGAGACTTCAGTAGTGTCAGCCTGAGCTGGGAGACTTCATTAGTGTCAGCCTGAGTTGGGAGACTTCATTAGTGTCAGCCTGAGCTGGCAGACTTCAGTATTGTCAGCCTGAGCTGGGAGACTTCAGTAGTGTCAGCCTGAGTTGGGAGACTTCAGTAGTGTCAGCCTGAGCTGGGAGACTTCAGTAGTGTCAGCCTGAGTTGGGAGACTTCATTAGTGTCAACCTGAGCTGGGAGACTTCATTAGTGTCAACCTGAGCTGGGAGACTTCATTAGTGTCAACCTGAGCTGGGAGACTTCATTAGTGTCAACCTGAGCTGGGAGACTTCATTAGTGTCATCCTGAGTTGGGAGACTTCAGTAGTGTCAGCCTGAGTTGGGAGACTTCATTAGTGTCAACCTGAGTTGGGAGACTTCAGTAGTGTCAGCCTGAGCTGGGAGACTTCAGTAGTGTTAGCCTGAGCAGGGAGACTTCAGTAGTGTCAGCCTGAGTTGGGAGACCAGTAATGTCAGCCTGAGTTGGGAGACTTCAGTATTGTCAGCCTGAGCTGGGAGACTTCAGTAGTGTCAGCCTGAGTTGGGAGACTTCAGTAGTGTCAGCCTGAGTTGGGAGACTTCAGTAGTGTCAGCCTGAGCTGGGAGACTTCATTAGTGTCAGCCTGAGTTGGGAGACTTCATTAGTGTCAGCCTGAGCTGGGAGACTTCAGTATTGTCAGCCTGAGCTGGGAGACTTCAGTAGTGTCAGCCTGAGTTGGGAGACTTCAGTAGTGTCAGCCTGAGCTGGGAGACTTCAGTAGTGTCAGCCTGAGCTGGGAGACTTCAGTATTGTCAGCCTGAGCTGGGAGACTTCATTAGTGTCAGCCTGAGCTGGGAGACTTCATTATTGTCAGCCTGAGCTGGAAGACTTCATAGTGTCAGCCTGAGTGGGAGACTTCAGGAGTATCAGCCTGAGTTGGGAGACTTCAGTAGTGTCAGCCTGAGCTGGGAGACTTCAGTAGTGTCAGCCTGAGCTGGGAGACTTCAGTAGTGTCAGCCTGAGCTGGGAGAGAGCTGGGAGACTTCAGTAGAGTCAGCCTGAGCTGGGAGACTTCAGTAGTGTCAGCCTGAGCTGGGAGACTTCAGTATTGTCAGCCTGAGCTGGGAGACTTCATTAGTGTCAGCCTGAGTTGGGAGACTTCATTAGTGTCAGCCTGAGCTGGGAGACTTCAGTATTGTCAGCCTGAGCTGGGAGACTTCAGTAGTGTCAGCCTGAGTTGGGAGACTTCAGTAGTGTCAGCCTGAGCTGGGAGACTTCAGTAGTGTCAGCCTGAGCTGGGAGACTTCAGTATTGTCAGCCTGAGCTGGGAGACTTCATTAGTGTCAGCCTGAGCTGGGAGACTTCATTAGTGTCAGCCTGAGCTGGAAGACTTCATTAGTGTCAGCCTGAGTTGGGAGACTTCAGGAGTATCAGCCTGAGTTGGGAGACTTCAGTAGTATCAGCCTGAGCTGGGAGACTTCAGTAGTGTCAGCCTGAGCTGGGAGACTTCAGTAGTGTCAGCCTGAGCTGGGAGAGAGCTGGGAGACTTCAGTAGTGTCAGCCTGAGCTGGGAGACTTCAATAGTGTCAGCCTGAGCTGGGAGACTTCAGTAGTGTCAGCCTGAGTTTGGAGACTTCAGTATTGTCAGCCTGAGCTGGGAGACTTCAGTAGTTTCAACCTGAGTTGGGAGACTTCATTAGTGTCGACCTGAGCTGGAAGATTTCATTAGTGTCAGCCTGAGCTGGGAGACTTCAGTAGTGTCAGCCTGAGTTGGGAGACTTCAGGAGTATCAGCCTGAGTTGGGAGACTTCAGTAGTGTCAGCCTGAGCTGGGAGACTTCAGTAGTGTCAGCCTGAGCTGGGAGACTTCAGTAGTGTCAGCCTGAGCTGGGAGACTTCAGTAGTGTCAGCCTGAGTTGGGAGACTTCAGTAGTGTCAGCCTGAGCTGGGAGACTTCAGTATTGTCAGATTGAGCTGGGAGACTTCAGTAGTGTCAGCCTGAGTTGGGAGACTTCATTAGTGTCGACCTGAGCTGGAAGACTTCATTAGTGTCAGCCTGAGCTGGGAGACTTCAGTAGTGTCAGCCTGAGTTGGGAGACTTCAGTAGTGTCAGCCTGAGTTGGGAGACTTCAGTAGTGTCAGCCTGAGCTGGGAGACTTCAGTAGTGTCAGCCTGAGCTGGGAGACTTCAGTAGTGTCAGTCTGAGCTGGGAGACTTCAGTAGTGTCAGTCTGAGTTGGGAGACTTCAGTAGTGTCAACCTGAGTTGGGAGACTTCAGTAGTGTCAGCCTGAGCTGGGAGACTTCAGTAGTGTCAGCCTGAGTTGGGAGACTTCAGTAGTGTCAGCCTGAGTTGGGAGACTTCAGTAGTGTCAGCCTGAGCTGGGAGACTTCAGTAGTGTCAGCCTGAGCTGGGAGACTTCAGTAGTGTCAGCCTGAGTTGCGAGACTTCAGTAGTGTCAGCCTGAGTTGGGAGACTTCAGTAGTGTCAGCCTGAGCTGGGAGACTTCAGTAGTGTCAGCCTGAGCTGGGAGACTTCAGTAGTGTCAGTCTGAGCTGGGAGACTTCAGTAGTGTCAGCCTGAGTTGGGAGACTTCAGTAGTGTCAACCTGAGTTGGGATACTTCAGTAGTGTCAGCCTGAGCTGGGAGACTTCAGTAGTGTCAGCCTGAGTTGGGAGACTTCAGTAGTGTCAGCCTGAGTTGGGAGACTTCAGTAGTGTCAGCCTGAGCTGGGAGACTTCAGTAGTGTCAGCCTGAGCTGGGAGACTTCAGTAGTGTCAGTCTGAGCTGGGAGACTTCAGTAGTGTCAGCCTGAGCTGGGAGACTTCAGTAGTGTCAGTCTGAGCTGGGAGACTTCAGTACAGCGATGAGAAAGTCATCAAATATTCCATTAAAGGTTCATCAGCCTCAAAGGTTTTCTTCCAGGAGAGGTGGAGATTCTCCCTCTTGGGAATTACTATCTCTCAGGATGGTCTCTCGCAAATACGGGAGAAACGAAAACCGTCGTTGAAATTAATGTCTCAAGGAAGGTACCTGACTCCGCAGTGGCTGTGAAGACTCCTGCTGTTAATCTTGCAAGGAGGACAGCCAGGAAGCTTGCAGCACTAGGGACCATCTCCTGCCTAGTCCACACCAGCTGCTGCAAGTCTCTAAACGCGACAAAAAAAAAAACTCACTTTTCGAAAGTGAGTATGCACCACTCACTTGGATTGCCTTCCACCTCTCATCCTACCATTATCCAATTACTTTTCTATCCTTGACTCGCAGACTTAGATAATACTCGGTAGTTCTTAATCTAGGGTAGAAGTATATGGTTCTCAGAAGACAGCTCCGGTGTGCACTTCCAAGACCTCTGCTGACTCTCCCATGTTTTTGTTCCACTATGTGACTCTCCCATGTACTCCCATACTTTTGTTCCACTGTGTGACTCTCCCATGTACTCCCAATGTTTTTGTTCCATTATGTGACTCTCCCATGTTCTCCCATGTTTTTGTTCCACTATGTGACTGTGGTACAATATAGCAGCCACACGTTACTCTTGTACTTGTCTTTTGGTGAAAGGTTCTTGATCTAATTCGTGAAGCTGCCCTATCCCTTTGGGTCAAAGCTGATTACCACCTGTACCCCCAGGTGTGGTTGCAGGGGTCGAGTCATAGCTCCTGGCCCCGCCTCTTCACTGATCGCTACTAGGTCCTCTCTCTCCCTGCTCCATGAGCTTAATCAAACCTCGTCTTAAAACTATGTATAGTTCCTGCCTCCACTACGTCACTTTCCAGACTATTCCACTTCCTGACAACTCTATGACTAAAGAAATACTTCCTAACATTCCTTTGACTCATCTGAGTCTTCAGCTTCCAACTGTGACCCCTTGTTTCTGTGTCCCATCTCTGGAACATCCAGTATCTTCCCACCTTGTCAATTCCTCGCAGTATTTTGTATGTCGTTATCATGTCTCCCCTAACTCTCCTGTCCTATAGTGTCGTCAGGCCTGTGTGAATCCCCTGTGTGTTTAGCGCTTCTCAGTTAATATAATAACAAGAATAAGTAACTTTACCATCGACTGAAGAGCCTCAGAAAAGTACAAAGTTTTTCTGTCTGTCTGTCTGTCTGTCTGTCTCTCTCTCTCTCTCTCTCTCTCTCTCTCTCTCTCTCTCTCTCTCTCTCTCTCTCTCTCTCTCTCTCTCTCTCTCTTGCAGTACTGAGAATGGAACCTCCACTGATCCACGAGCTGATAAGATAAGATTTGTTTGGATTTTTAACCCAGGGTAGGAAGGGTTATCCACCCAGGGTAACCCTAGAAAGTCAGTGCGTTATCGAGGACTGTCTGTCTTATTTCCATCGGGGTCCTTTTCAATCTTGTCCCCCAGGATGCCACCCACACCAGTGTCTTGTATCTGTTTGTACCTGATTTTTTTTGTCCTTTGTGTACTTATTTGTTGTTGAGTTTGGCGCTTAGTTATGATTTTAACGATAATAATAATAATAATAATAATAATAATAATAATAATTATTATTATTATTATTATTATTATTATTATTATTATTATAATTTGGTGTTGAGTTTCCGTTGCCTTTGCATTTACTTTCTGTCATTATTCTCTCTCAAAGTTCGTGCAATATACATGGTGTAACCACTATAGTATACATATTTTTATACAGCAATTTATACATGATGCTCGAGGCTTCTCTCTCATTGTATTTCTTGCTCTTTTCCCTCTGTTGCGTCTTTCTGTTGTTTCTGTTGCCTCCGTTACCTCTATCACGTCTTTCTGTTGTCGGTTGCCGCCGTTCCCTCTGTTGCGTCTTTCTATTGCCTCTGTTCCCTCTTTCTGTTGTCTCTCTGCCGCTGTTCCCTCTGTTGTGTCTTTCTGTTATCTCTGTTGCCGCTGTTCACTCTGTTGTTCCTTGTATTTGTCGCTTCTCTCTTCCTTCTGTTGTCTTTTTTTCCTATGTTGTCTGTATCTGCTTCTGTCTGTTACTTCTGTTGCTTCTGTTAATTGTGACTTATCCAGTATTTTTATTCTTAATCATCTTCTTAAGCTCTAGAAATATCGACCCTAGTGAGAGATGGAACAATTCACAACTAGCCCACAATACCGTGGAATAATTCACAACTAGCCCACAATACCGTGGAACAATTCACAACTAGCATACAATACCTTGGAACAATTCACAACTAGCCCACAATACCGTGGAACAATTCACAACTAGCCCACAATACCGTGGAACAATTCACAACTAGCCCACAATACCGTGGAACAATTCACAACTAGCCCACAATACCGTGGAACAATTCACAACTAGCCCACAATACCGTGGAACAATTCACAACTAGCCCACAATACCGTGGAACAATTCACAACTAGCCCACAATACCGTGGAACAATTCACAACTAGCCCACAATACCGTGGAACAATTCACAACTAGCCCACAATACCGTGGAACAATTCACAACTAGCCCACAATACCGTGGAACAATTCACAACTAGCCCAAGAATTCACAATTAACCCACAGGCTGGATAGGAGTAAGAATAAGGGGAGAGATAAACAGATAGATAGATAGAGATAGAGGAGAGAGAGAGAGAGAGAGAGAGAGAGAAGTGGTATACTTAATACCTGAAGTATTACACCATAATGTACTCAAGAGTGTACTCAAATGTGTACTTAGAGTGTACTCTTTGACTGAACCAGTAGAGGAGGAAGAGAAAGAGGGAGGCGAGAAGGAAGAGGCAAATGAAGAGGTATAGAGAGGAAAAAATGGAAGAGAAAAAGAGGACACTACATGTAAAAGAGAGAAACTGGGATGGAGAGATAAAAGGAAAGGGAAAAATAGAAAGGTGAAAAGTGATTTTGGTGATACTGGGCGAGAGAGAAATGAGAGAGAGAGCTGGAGAAGGAAAATGGGACAAAAAGAGAGGGAGAGAAGGGAAAGAAGCTTGGAAGGGGAGCAAATGAGGGGAAAAATGAAAAAGGCGGATAAGGCCGACAAAGAGGGAAGAGGGAGAAAGTGGAAGGAGCAAGTGATGATGATGGATGGAGGAAGTGGCGAACAGCAATAAATCACGGAAGAGGAAACAGCAGGATAATGGAAAAGGGGTATAAAGAGAAAGGGGTTCTGAATGAGAGAGAGAGAGAGAGAGAGAGAGAGAGAGAGAGAGAGAGAGAGAGACTCGTACAAGCTGACAGTGAGATAAGCCGGACTAAGACACATGTACAACACCTGGATGTCTTTATTGAGACTAAGACCACCAGTGCTGGATCACCAGGACAGGGAACTCTCTCAACAACAGTACGTGATCAGCCATGGTGTGGCTGTCGGAGCCTTGAAACAGCAGTACGTGATCAGCCATGGTGTGGCTGTCGGGGCCTTGAAGTGGCTAATACTAAGTACAGGACTTGAAGGAGGTACTAACCCCGTCTCTTCTGCCTACAACAAGAATGCTCACAGGCAAACCAGTTGGCAAATCACGACCACTGTCAAGCCATATTTTACTGGAGGAAACAAAACAAATGAAATTGGTTTAAAAAATTGGGGGGTTACCTAGCTTTGTGGGCTCTGGTTTAAAAGCGGAAGAGAATCACCTCCGGAGACTCGTGTACCTTCGAATCTGTCGCTTCTGGTAAAGCTAAGGCTGTGTTGCTAAGCTACAGGAAATGTGTCATAGTTGTCGGAGGTGAGAGTAAGGTAGGAAGAGGTCCATCTCTGTGTTTCCCTGGACGTGAGAAAAGGCTGAGATCCGACGAGGTGAGAACAAGTGCTGTGTGGATGTGTCGACCAGTTGGCATTAAAAGAGGCTTAGTGAGATTTGTCTAGAAACAGGACAAGTGTTTCCTGACAGGGTCGTAGTCATATGATGACCCCCCTCTGGAGCTTTTGGACATCTGACCGAGGCCTTCCACTGGCTTACCCATCATCTCTTTGCTCGAAACTTTATCACAAAGTATTTTTTTCTCAACATTTCTTAGCACTGTGTGGTCCAACAATGCTTAATGTACAAGAAGGAAAGATATTCCAGGTTTACTAAGCAAAGAGACAAGTGGTGGCCAACAAATACCTAGTGTTAAGTGTTGTCACTGCTGGCATTGCTGGCACTGCTGACACTGCTGGTGCTCATCCCTATACTTAATTTAATATCACTTGTTCTTCTGTAACCAACAATATGGCTTCAAAGATGATTGTTATCTGATCACTTGTTGAGTCTCTCGTATGAGGGAGGGAGAGAGAGAGAGAGAGAGAGAGAGAGAGAGAGAGAGAGAGAGAGAGAGAGAGAGAGAGAGAGAGAGAGAGAGAGAGAGAGAGATTGAAGAAAATTACTAAAAAAATGGTATTCATGGCATTTAGTCATGGAAGTGCAGTGATCATTGTTATAATGGCAGTGTTGTAACGGTAGTAACTATGGTGGAGCAAAACTATGGTAGTAATGGTAGATAATTGTGGTAGACGATGGTAATAGCAATTATGGTAATTTTTGTATAGCTTAGTCATATCTGGAGATACGAAGCCATTGGTTGAATCCTAATTGGTGATTACTGTCCCCTCCCTCCCGAGGTTCAGTCCCCTCTGTCTGTCCACTCCCGAGGTTCAGTCCCCTCTGTCTGTCCACTCCCGAAATTCAGATCCCACTGTCCACTCCCGAGGTTCAGTCTCCTCTGTCTGTCCCCTCCCGAGATTCAATTCCCTCTGTCTGTTCCCTCCAGAGGTTTAGTCCCCTTTGTCTGTCCCCTCTCGAGGTTCAGTCCCCTCTGTTGTCCCCTCCCGAAGTTCAGCCCCCTCTGTCTGTCCCTTCCTGAGATTTAGTTCGCTCTGTCTGTCCCCTCCCGAGGTTCAGTCCCCTCTGTGTGTCCCCTCCCAAGGCTCAGTCCCCTCTGTCTGTCCCCTCCCTCCTAGGACACCCCTTGTGTTCCCCTCAAGTGGCCGGGGAGGGATGCTGCAACATAGCAACACCAGCTCACAGTTACCATTTTACGATAGTAATGGTATCCATGGTAGTCGTTCACGGTAACCATGGTGATGGCCCGTAGCAGTATATACCCGTCCCCCATGATTTGGGGAATGGTAACCACTATGGGAGAAGAAGGTAATGGGGGTAGCCAGCCCATGGTAATTATGATAGAGAAGAGCAGCCCAGCTCCTCCCAGTTGCCAGATATATAGTGGAAAACTTTTTACCGGTCCAAACTCAACAACCTGATTCCTGGCTCTCATCCAAGCTCTCTCTCTCTCTCTCTCTCTCTCTCTCTCTCTCTCTCTCTCTCTCTCTCTCTCTCTCTCTCTCTCTCTCTCTCTCTCTCTCTCTCTCTCTCTCTCTCTCTCTCTCTCTCTCTCTCTCTCTCTCTGTATTATCACCAAACTTGAGTTTCCCCAACACAAGATTAACCCATATATTATAACAGACAATAGACTGGGTACGGAGAGAATGAAAAGCAGGGATGAAGAGGAGGAATAGACATTAAAATAGACTCAACAATATTGTATATGACAAACAAAATATTGTAGAAATAGGAGATAAATCGTGTGTTTGTGAAGGGATTTTGATGAGAGTGTGAGATGTGGGACACACACACACACCCTCCTACTGATGTGAGACACATTTAAACACGTTCTGCGGGTGTGGGACACATAAACACACATTCTACGGGTGTGGGATAACATAAACACACATTCTACGGGTGTGGGATACATAAACACACATTCTACGGGTGTGTGACACATAAACGCACATTCTACGACGGGTGTGGGATACATAAACACACATTCTGCGGATGTGGGACACATAAACACACATTCTACGGGTGTGGGACACATAAACACACATTCTACAGGTGTGAGACACATTCACCCACCCACCCAACTACTACAGATGTGGGACACACACGCACATAGAGACATCCTGCAGGCGTGAAGCACATATAGCTGCCTTCTACAGGTGTGTGCTATACACAGATTTGCCCCAAGTGAGCCCAAATCATCAATATTTACTTGTAAATTCGTCTCGCCTTACTGGAGACCAGCAGGTGTCTGGTCACCTGCTGGCCAGTTGAAACATTCACCAGCCCAGAAGGACGTGACATCAATGACAGTCTCAAGTGCTCTGCCACTTAGTGGATGACATCAACACATGGAAGGCATGTGCAGCAGATGACATCAATATTCCACCTATCCCGAGAGACACTGATAATACCGTCAAGACGCTGGCAGACACAAGAATCAATGAAGCCAGCTGAGATGGAAGACACCGAGGATATCTTTGTAGCCCTGTAATCGTTCATTACAACTTCGGTTAACTAGAGCCTCATCGTCTTATCCTCTTTCTTAATAAAAAACAAATTGCAATCGTTTGGCCAAGCAACACAGCTGGTGATTCAGTGCAGCACCAACAAAATCTCTCCGATCGTAACGAAATTAACATATTTCGCTAACGTTAAATAATGTATTTAGTTCGTTTTAAATACTACTAACTCACTTTAAACTGATCCACGATAATTATGGCATATATATATATATATATATGATAGTGATATTAATAATAATTAAGGTGATAATGATGATGGGTAGGAAAAAGATACTTATAGAAAAGCAAGCCATTATCTGGACGACCAATTACTGACAGGCGACGTGTTTTCAGCCATAAAACAACTGTTTTTAACCATAAAACACTTGTTCCCAGCCGTAAAACACATGTTTACAGGCATAAAACACCTGTTTACAGCCATAAAACACCTGTCCCCATCCATAAAATACCTGCTTCCACATATTCACTTAAAACACCAACTTTCAGCCATAAAATACCTGTTCCCAGCCATAAAACACCTTTTTCCATGTAAAATACCTGTTTCCTGCCACAACACATATTACCACCATAAAATACCTGTTTCTAACCATAAAACACCTGTTTCTAACCATAAAGCATCTGTTTGCACCATAAAACACCTGCTTCTAACCATAAAACACCTGTTTCCAAACATAAAACCTGTTTCCAACTATAAAACAGAAATTCCAGCCATAAAACACCCGTTTTCAGTCATCAAGCACCTTTCCCAGCCATAGAACACCTTTCCCAGCCATAAAACACCCGTTTTCAGCCATAAAACACCTGTGAGCGACATATGCAAATGAACCTCTGGTAAACACCTTTCCTCTAGAATGCCTCTCAGCATCTGTTTTTCTTCCCTTTTAAACTATAATGATAATAATGATTATTATACAGCCAGTGTTGACGTAATGAAAGGTTGAGAGCCGGCATGGTGGCCACAGTCAGCATGGTGGCCACAGTCAGCATGGTGGCCACAGCCGGCATGGTGGCCACAGTCAGCATGGTGGCCACAGTCAGCATGGTGGCCACAGCCGGCATGGTGGCCACAGTCAGCATGGTGGCCACAGTCAGCATGGTGGCCACAGTCATATATCTGGCCCATTACTGGGGCAGTTTTCCACGTTCACTTGAAGATAATGTTGTTAGTCACTTTTTGAACTCTGAAAATGTCCCAAGCGAATGGGAAATTGTTTTTGTTTTATCAATTTCCTCTTATCGTTTTCCTGAGCGAGACGAGTCACGATATTGTATTTTTCAAACACACATACACACACACATACACACACACACACACACACACACACACACACACACACACACACATATACATACATACACACACACACACACACACACTGAGTCTCGACCCCTGCAACCACAATTAGGTGAGTACACACACACAAAGTGCAAAGGTTTGCAACAAGACTAGTCCCAGAGCTAAGGGGATTGTCCTACGAAGAAAGGTTAAGGGAAATCGGCCTGACGACACTAGAGGACAGGAGGGTTAGGGGAGACATGATAACGACATATAAAATACTGCGAGGAATAGATAAGGTGGACAGAGACAAGATGTTCCAGAGAGGGGACACAGAAACAAGGGGTCACAGTTGGAAGTTGAAGACTCCTATGAGTCAAAGGGATGTTAGGAAGTATTTCTTCAGTCATAGAGTTTTCAGGAAGTGGAATAGCCTAGAAAACGACGTAGTGGAGGCAGGAACCATACATAGTTTTAAGACGAGGTTTGATAAAGCTCATGGAGCAGGGAGAGAGAGGACCTAGTAGCAATCAGTGAAGAGGCGGGGCCAGGAGCTATGAATCGACCCCTGCAACCACAAATAGGTGAGTACACATACACACACAGACACACACACACACATGCCCCGATGGCATGGTGGCTAGCGCTCTTGCTTCACGCACGGAGGGCCCGGGTTCAATTCCCGGCGGGGCCGAAACATTTCGAAGTGTTTCGTTACACACACACACATACATACAACAGGCCTAGTGTCTAATCGACATGTGCCTAAGACAAAATGGTACATGCACCCACACATACACACATACACACACACATACATACATACACACACACACACATATATACGATAAAGCTCATGGAGCAGGGAGAGAGAGTGGACCTAGTAGCCTCCAGCGAAGAGGACGGGCCAGGAGATGTAAATCGACCCCTTCAATTACATATAGGTGAGTACACACACACATACACACAAGAATATACAATCCTGTTTGCTGACTTAAGATACGCCTCATCTGCATGAAACAATGCTTGTAAAACTGTAAGATATAATCACCTTCTAGTGTAAACATAATTGTCTTCTCTAATTCACATTACTGATGAATGGAGTTAATTGTCTGGTTTATTTACTGAGTTTAAGGTAATTAGCAATGATGAGTTGATGTGATCATCTTTCAACCTGTCAGCCATCACTTTGTTGGAGCTGCCTTGGTGCTAGTGAAGGGCTCTTGATCCGAGGAATTGAAGCAACCTTAATCTTCTCATCAAACCTGTTTTCCGTTCTCCTGGAACTGTATGATCCATACAGGATCATACAGTGGAAGGCTCGTTTGCCTTGGTAGGCCGGTCACTCTTTCATGGTACCATAAGCTCTTCTTTGATTCCAGCTCCTCCACCATTCTGTCTTCCTCCTGAAGCACCATTTTGTACCGTTCTGATTCATGGCGTCTAATGGGAACCTTGCCAAATGAGCGTTTTAGTGAATGTTCTTCGGTCATGGCAAACCTTTCTGTCCTCATCAACTGCAGAAGCTCATCAAGTTGATGTCAGTGTGTCCCCCCAACACCACCTCTCGTTCCTTCCCATCTACCCTCTTCTTTTCTATCTTTGACTCGTGTACCTATCATCTAAGATACTTACAAGCAAACGACACGACCCTCTCATTCGCTTCCAGGATGAACACGTCAACTACGCTCAATCTTACGGTTATCTTGCAGTAAACCTGTCCTGCAGTAAACCTGTCCTGCAGTAAACCTGTCCTGCAGTAAACCTGTCCTGCAGTAAACCTGTCCTGCAGTAAACCTGTCCTGCGGTAAATCTGTCCTGCGGTAAACCTGTCCTGCGGTAAATCAGTCGTACAACAACAATATAAGAAATGAAAAGATAATCCTTAATCTAGGTAGAAGATAACTTTTCTTTGCAGATAGTCTCGGTGTTGACTTTCAAGTTCTCTGCTATCTGTCTCTTCCTTGTACTCCCATGTCCTCGTATGTACTCCCGTGTCCTCGTATGTACTCCCATGTCCTCGTATGTACTCCCGTGTCCTCGTATGTACTCCCATGTCCTCGTATGTACTCCCATGTCCTCGTATGTACTCCCGTGTCCTCGTATGTACTCCCGTGTCCTCGTATGTACTCCCGTGTCCTCGTATGTACTCCCGTGTCCTCGTATGTACTCCCATGTACTCCTGACATATTATAAATTAGACACATATGCAACATTTGGGTATCTTTATTGAGGAAACGTTTCGCCACACAGTGGCTTCATCAGTCCAATACAAAGTAGAAAGGTGTAAGGAGAGGAGGAGTTTTGAGGTAATCAGTCCCTCGGCCTGGAGTCGATGTGTTCAGTCCATCAATCTTGTAGAAAGTACAGCATATGTCCGTAGAGGTAGCTTATATACTGTAGTCAGGTGAGGTGAAGCAGCAACATCTTGGGATCTTAATACAAACGAATTCTTCAACACTTGTCCAACCATTGGACGAAGACCTACTTCGACTAGTGGATGGTACCACTATGACCCCGCCTCCTGCTGCTTCACCTCACCTGACTACAGTATATAAGCCACCTCTACGGACATATGCTGTACTTTCTACAAGATTGATGGACTGAACACATCGACTCCAGGCCGAGGGACTGATTATCTCAAAACTACTCCTACTCTCCTTACACCTTTCTACTTTGTATTGGACTGATGAAGCCACTGTGTGGCGAAACGTTTCCTCAATAAAGATACCCAAATGTTGCATATGTGTCTAATATATAACTTGTCGGTTCTCTGAACCATTCATCTATACTCCTGACATGTTTATCTTCTGCCTTCTTGTGTTTGTTTACTTTAAGTGCTCATTTTGCTCTTCTATGAATGACTTCTTGATTGTTTCCTCTTCTTAGTGTCATCCATTTAAGTCCTGTTTTTCTATTTTCTTCTATGGCACCCCTCTGATCCGTATTATTTCTTTCAATCGACTTTCTCCTCATGTTCCTCCATTAACTTTACTATTTCTGTTATCTGTTGTAACCCTTTTCACTCTCTCTGTTTCTCTTTCCTTCCATCTCGTTCGTCCATTTTCTTAATCTTTTGTTCCAGACCCACGATGATGACTTTTACGATCCCACACACACCATCTTCTGCTCGGCTAATTGTTTCCATCATTCTCTTCTTATTATTTTTTTCTTAATTTCTTTCCCATTGCTTCTTTCTAACATCTCCCATTCCCTCCTCCTAACATCTCCCACTCCATATCTCTGTTCGTGGTATCAGGTGGTGTTGAGTGGAAGTATAGTGGTGGAGCAAGTTGTAAGTGGTGGGGGACTTTGTAGTGGGCTGTGGGTGGTAGAGTGTTGGGTTAGGTTAGGTAAGGTTTGTCAGGAAACAGGACCTGTGTTTCCTGACGCGGGTCTTAGTCATATGATGACCCGCAGCTGGGGCTTTTGGTCATCTGACCAAGGCCTTCCGCTGGCTTACCGGTCCACCCCTTTAAAAAATATGGTTATAATTATAACCTTTTATATTTTAATGTAGGATGAAGGTTGTTAGTTGTGTGTGTTAAGGCAGAGACACTGTGTTGTCCGCCATAGTTAGACTCCCTACACACACAAACACACGATAAAGCTCTTTGAACAGGGGGAGAGAGAGAGTAGACCTAGTAGCAATCAGTGAAAAGGCGGGGCCAGGAGCTGTGAATCAACCCCTGCAACCACAAATAAGGAGTACACTCACACAGCTAGACTGCATCGTCCTCACATCAATTCCCTGCGATGCCCTCGTTCCCTTTCTCTTGTCATCTCATCTCCCAGCTGTGCTGACCTGAGTGACGTCAGTGGAATAACACTACCAGACCTTCATCAATCCTGACTTCTTAATATTTAATGCATGCCCATCTACCAATGAGTTTTTTCTTGCCTTCCTGGTATATGGCTGATTTGTAGTCTATGTCACTTTTCTCTGGTTAATTTAGAGAGGATTTTCGGCAACGTACGTAGAGTTACTTAAGAATACGTGTCGGAAATCCTTGAGTGCTTACGCATGTAATATGTGAAAGGAATGTTAAGTTAGTGTTTTTTAAATTAGTGAGTCAGTGGAAAGTAGCGAAGCTAAGTGCTGGGTCAGACTCATTACTAACTAGTGCCGCGCACCTGTCTCTCACCTGCCCTGCACCTTCTGCACGTCTGTTTCACCTCTGCAGCCTTTGTATCAGCTTCTCACAAATTTGTCAGGTTTGATAAGGCTGTCGCACCTCTCAGAGTGTTACTTATCGCACCTGTGTCGTGCGTGGCCTCTCCTCTGAACCGGATCCACTTTCCAAAGCTGTCGCACTTGTGCTGCGCTTCTGTCGCACCTTTGTCACTCTTGAGTAGCAACGATGACGTGTTTGTTGTCGCATATGTTGCGCGTACCCCCGTCGCCACACCCAGGTGCACGAGAGTGAAAGCTGAGGTCCTGGTACAGCGGTAGTAGCAGCAACAGGGGCCCCAACACACCCATTTCCTTCTTAACCCCCCATTCCCCACGGTAACCCATTCACTAGCACCCACTGTTTACAAACCACCCATTTCTCACACCCAACATCCCTTCGACCACCCATTATTTCTTTCTTTCAAGGCTACACCCATTTACCACACCTCCCCACCCTTAGTCCCTTACTGTCACCCCCACCCTCCGTCCCTTACTGTCACCAGTCCCCACCCTCCGTCCCTTACTGTCACCAGTCCCCCACCCTCCGTCCCTTACTGTCACCAGTCCCCCACCCTCCGTCCCTTACTGTCACCAGTCCCCCACCCTCCGTCCCTTACTGTCACCAGTCCCCCACCCTCCATCCCTTACTGTCACCAGTCCCCACCCTCCGTCCCTTACTGTCACCAGTCCCCACCCTCCATCCCTTACTGTCACCAGTCCCCACCCTCCGTCCCTTACTGTCACCAGTCCCCACCCTCCGTCCCTTACTGTCACCAGTCCCCCACCCTCCGTCCCTTACTGTCACCAGTCCCCACCCTCCGTCCCTTACTGTCACCAATCCCCCACCTCCGTCCCTTACTGTCACCAGTCCCCCACCCTCCATCCCTTACTGTCACCAGACCCCCACCCTCCGTCCCTTACTGTCACCAGTCCCCACCCTCCGTCCCTTACTGTCAACAGTCCCCACCCTCCGTCCCTTACTGTCACCAGTCCCCACCCTCCGTCCCTTACTGTCACCGGTCCCCCACCCTCCGTCCCTTACTGTCACCGGTCCCCACCCTCCGTCCCTTACTGTCACCGGTCCCCACCCTCCGTCCCTTACTGTCACCAGTCCCCACCCTCCGTCCCTTACTGTCACCAGTCCCCCACTCTCCGTCCCTTACTGTCACCAGTCCCCACCCTCCGTCCCTTACTGTCACCAGTCCCCCACCCTCTGTCCCTTACTGTCACCAGTCCCCACCCTCCGTCCCTTACTGTCACCAGTCCCCCACCCTCCGTCCCTTACTGTCACCAGTCCCCAGAGAGAGAGAGAGAGAACTTACTTGTTACAATGTCACTGGTCAGGGACTTGCGTCTCTTAAGAGACCAGGATTAATGAAACTATCTGTAGACCCATCCAGACCAAGTCCATCCAGACCAAGTCCATCCAGACCAAGTCCATCCAGACCAAGTCCATCCAGACCAAGTCCATCCAGACCAAGTCCATCCAGACCAAGTCCATCCAGACCAAGTCCATCCAGACCAAGTCCATCTAAACCAAGTCCATCCAGACCAAGTCCATCCAAACCAGATCCATCTAGACCAGGTCCATACAGACCAGGTCCATCCATCCAGGTAAATCAATCCCAGCCCCGGGATACCAATCCCTGTCCCTGGGATACCAGTTGTCAGGTGTTTCAAACTAAGTAAGGATGATTGAAGACAACTCTAAAGGAAGAAACACACAGCCGTATAAATAATAATAATAACAAGAAGAAGAAGAACAACAACACACCCAGGTACCTACTTACTGCTAGGTGAACAGGGACATCAGGTGTCTTAAGGAAACACGTCTCCAGTGTTTCCACCCACAACGGGGATCGAACCAGGGACCCCAGTGTGTGAAATCAGTGCGCTACCAGCTAGACAATGCTCTCACCCGATTGGTAGTATTTCGCATTGGGCGAAACCTCCATTTTGCGATGTTTTCACTGTGGGCGAAATGTCTACTAGAAAAAAGATCTTTCTCAGGTTAGAGTGACTTTAAATATAATTTATTCTTAAGATTTATGAAGCTGGCCAATAGAGAGAGTTACAGGAGCAGTAAGTAGTTTCTCTCCAGATGTTTCGCCCTCCATGTATGTTGCACTCACCAACAACACGGACGATCAAGACAGTTGTTATGGACAGTTTTATTGATTACTAATATATATATATATATATATATATATATATATATATATATATACAAGAACGCACTTTACAGACACATAAGAATGCACTTTACAAACACACAAAAACACACTTTACAGACACATAAGAACACACTTTACAGACACACAAAAACACACTTTACAGACACATAAGAACACACTTTATAGACACATAAGAACACACTTTACAGACACACAAGAACGCACTTTACAGACACGCAAGAACACACTTTAAAGACACACAAGAACACACTTTACAGACACACAAGAACACACTTTACAGACAAATAAGAACGCACTTTACAGACACACAAGAACACACTTTACAGACACACAAGAACGCACTTTACAGACACGCAAGAACACACTTTACAGACACAAGAACACACTTTACAGACACACAAGAACACATTTTACAGACAAATAAGAACACACTTTACAGACACACAAGAACACACTTTACAGACACATAAGAACACACTTTGCAGACACACAAGAACACACTTTGCAGACACACAAGAACACACTTTGCAGACACACAAGAACACACTTTACAGACACACAAGAACACACTTCCCAGGCGTCAACGCTATGCACTTTACAAAGTTGTCGTATACAACTTTCTACTGTGACAAGCTGAGGCACTCTGGGTCAGGGCCTCCCTAAATGGTCAGCTCATATGAGACAATTCTTGTGGATATTAACACATGCAAATATATGCCAGCCTACCACTGAGCGGCGTCCGCATGGGTGCTCGTTTGTCTCCTACCTTGTTTATCTTCCTTGGGGAAGAGCTCTCAAGTCCAAGAACTGGAGCTACACACCATCCTTCCTTAGCTACGTCAAGGCTGGTTAGGTAACACTAATATCGGAAAGATTTTAATGTTTATTATAGGGAGTAAAATGAACTCTATTAAAGATGGCAATGCATAAAGGCACGCAAACATACATCTAAATGTATATACTAACTTATTTGTTGTTGTTATTGTTGTTATAATTAGTTTATTATTATTATAATAATAATAATAATAATAATTATTATTATTATTATTATTATTATTAATTAATATTATTATAATTAATATTATTATTGCTATTATTATTATTATTTTATTATTATTATTATTATTATTATTATTATTATTATTATTATTATCACTGAGAATCTGGTTTCACACCACTTAGTAAATATCTTTATTAGTAATCCCCAGTAAAGGGAGATTTCAGCTTTACGACAACCTGACTTTATTAAATTGAAACCTTCATTTGAATTTATACACGAATTATCAGAGAGAGAGAGAGAGATATTGCATTTTGAGAAGTCATGTTGCATGCATTTAGTGTGTGTGTGTGTTGTGTGTGTGTGTTGTGTGTGTTGTGTGTGTGTGTTGTGTGTGTGTTGTGTGTTTGTGTGAGTGAGTTTGTGTGTGTGTGTGTGTGTGTGTGTGTGTGTGAGTTGTGTGTGTGTGTGTTGTGTGTGTTGTTGTGTGTGTGTGTGTGTGTGTTGTGTGTTTGTTGTGTGTGTTGTGTGTGTGTGTGAGTGTGTGTGTGTGTGTGTGTGTGTGTGTGTCTGTCTGTCTGTCTGTCTGTCTGTCTGCCTGTCTGTCTGTATGTTTGTCTGTCTGTCTATCTGTCTGTCTTCATCGATATATGGCTTTAGGAGGTTAGATTACATCTCCTGGTCCAGCCTCTTAACCTTCAATCGACTGGTGTGTTTATTTAGCCTCGTATGATGTTCCTCATGTCACTCTCGACCAGTTTGTTCCACTTTTTTCTATTCTTGTTCCACTCTTTAATACGTTTGTTCCACTTTTTTCTATTCTTGTTCCACTCTTTAATACGTTTGTTCCACTTTTTTCTATTCTTGTTCCACTCTTTAATACGTTTGTTCCACTTTTTTCTATTCTTGTTCCACTCTTTAATACGTTTGTTCCACTTTTTTCTATTCTTGTTCCACTCTTTAATACGTTTGTTATAGTTTTTTTTCTATTCTTGTTCCACTCTTTAATACGTTTGTTATAGTTTTTTTTCTATGCTGGTTCCATTTGTTCTTTACGAACTCTTTCTTTTTATTTTTGTCAGCGTTTTATCTTCCTCTTCTTATTCGTCTTTTCTCCTTCTTCATCCTCTTCAGATTCCTCTTCCTCCTCCTCTTCCTCTTCCTCCTCCTCTTCCTCTTCCTCCTCCTCCTCTTCTTCCCCCTCCTCTTCCTCCTCCAGCAGCTCCATCTCACAGCTTCCTGTGTACACATAACAAATCGTCCTCTCACTATTTATCAAGTAAATAAATAGACTATGACTGATGGTGATAGTGATGGTGGTGGTGGTAGTAGTGGTGGTAGTAGTGGCGATGGTGGAGGTGGTAGTGGTGGTAGTAGCAGTGGTGGTGGTAGTGGTGGTGATGGTGGTGGTGGCAGTTATGGTAGTAGTGGTGGGTAGGTGGTGAGTAAGGTCTGGGTGTGATAAGAGTAGGTCTTGATGGTATGGAACTCAGAGTGGTGGTGGGTGGGTGGTGGTAACAGTGGTGGTGGTGGTAGCAGTGGTGGTGGTGGAAGTGGTGGTGGCAGTGGTGGTGGTAGTAGTGGTGGTAGTGGTGGTGGTGGTGGTAGTGGTGGTAGTAGTGGTGATGGTAGTGGTGGTGGTGGTGGTGGTAGTAGTAGTGGTGGTAACAGTGGTGGTGGTAGTGGTGGTGGCAGTGGTGGTGGTAGTAGTGGTGGTAGTGGTGGTGGCAGTGGTGGTGGTAGTAGTGGTGGTAGTGGTGGTGGTAATGGTGGTAGTAGTGGTGGTAATAGTGGGATGGATGGGTGGTGGTAGTAGGTGGTGTGGTAGTGGTGTAGTAGGTGGTGGTAGTGGTGGTGGTGGTAGTGGTAGTAGTGGTGGTGGTAGTGGAGAAGTGGTGGTGGTAGTGGTGGTAGTAGTAGTGGTGGTAGTGGTGATAGTAGTAGTGGTGGTAGTGGTGGTAGTGACGGTGGTAGTAGTGGTGGTGGTGGCGGTGGTGGTAGTGGTGGTGGTGGTGTTGGTGGTATAGTGGTGGTGGTAGTAGTGGTGGTGGTAGTGGTGGTAGCGGTGGTGGTGAATTCCATCACCTCACACCTCTACCTCATCCCTACCCTCTCTCACTTCCGCTTCTACTACCTCCTCTCCTTCCTCTCCCTCCACCTTCTTCCTCCATTCCACCGCACCCAATCTGTACTCTCCCCTCCTCCTTCCCCTCTCTCCTCCTTCTCCTCTCTTCCCACCTTTTCTTCTCTCTCTCTCCTTCTCCTCTCTCCTCTCTCTCTCTCTCTCTCTCTCTCTCTCTCTCTCTCTCTCTCCTCTCTCTCTCTCTCTCCTCTCTCTCTCTCTCTCTCTCCTCTCTCTCTCTCTCTCTCTCTCTCTCTCTCTCTCTCTCTCTCTCTTCTCTCTCTCTCTCTCTCTCTCTCTCTCTCTCCTCTCCTCTCACAACGCCTGACCTAGAACCAAACTAGATCAACAGGTCTTGCCAACAGGACAGAACAAGAGGTCTTGTCAACAGGACAGAACAACTGGTCTTGTCAACAGGACAGAACAACAGGTCTTGCCAACGGGACAGAACAACAGGTCTTGCCAACAGGACAGAACAACAGGTCTTGTTAACAGGACAGAACAACAGGCCTTGTCAACAAGACACAACAATAGGCCTGTCAAAATTAGCTCTCTAGAAGTCATTAAACCTAACATTTGTACTTGATATTATCTTACCCCTGCTGGTTTAGCGCTTAGTTTTGATTAAAACGATAACTGTACTACGTAATCAACGAGAAACAACGATAAACATGAAGCCTGGTCACAGACCGGGCCGCGGGGGCGTTGACCCCCGGAACTCTCTCCAGGTAAACTCCAGGTAAACATGTAATATATATATATATATATATATATATATATATATATATATATATATATATATATATATATATATATATATATATTGTGCGTCCCTTGCATGGGACTCAAGGTGTATTTTGTTATTATATGTACGTATATTTTTATTTTCAATTAATATTATATTATCTATATCTTCATTAATAGGTAAAACGAAGGTATTTTGCTTTATAATATTATATGCCCTTACATTATTTAGCTATGTATATAGATAGGATGTGTGTTATTGAATGAAGTTGGGAACTGATTTGCTAATTACCGTAGGTAGGTGTCCCATGACCCGAGTTGACGTCTGGCTTAGAGGCGTTGCCTGAGTACCAGCCTACCTCTAGTCTTGGTAACATCACGTTGCCTGAGTACCAGCCTACCTCTAGTCTTGGTAACATCACGTTGCCTGAGTACCAGCCTACCTCTAGTCTTGGTAACATCACGTTGCCTGAGTACCAGCCTACCTCTAGTCTTGGTAACATCTCGTTGCCTGAGTACCAGCCTACCTCTAGTCTTTGTAACATCTCGTTGCCTGAGTACCAGCCTACCTCTAGTCTTGGTAACATCTCGTTGCCTGAGTACCAGCCTACCTCTAGTATTAGTAACATCTCGTTGCCTGAGTACCAGCCTATTTCTAGTCTTGGTAACATCACGTTGCCTGAGTGAGTACCAGCCTACCTCTAGTCTTGGTAACATCTCGTTGCCTGAGTACCAGCCTACCTCTAGTCTTGGTAACATCTCGTTGCCTGAGTACCAGCCTACCTCTAGTCTTGGTAACATCACGTTTCCTGAGTACCAGCCTACCTCTAGTCTTGGTAACATCTCGTTGCCTGAGTACCAGCCTACCTCTAGTATTAGTAACATCTCGTTGCCTGAGTACCAGCCTACCTCTAGTCTTGGTAACATCTCGTTGTCTGAGTGAGTACCAGCCTACCTCTAGTCTTGGTAACATCTCGTTGTCTGAGTGAGTACTAGCCTACCTCTAGTCTTGGTAACATCTCGTTGCCTGAGTGAGTACCAGCCTACCTCTAGTCTTGGTAACATCTCGTTGCCTGAGTACCAGCCTACCTCTAGTATTGGTAACATCTCGTTGTCTGAGTGAGTACCAGCCTACCTCTAGTCTTGGTAACATCACGTTGCCTGAGTGAGTACCAGCCTACCTCTAGTCTTGGTAACATCTCGTTGCCTGAGTGAGTACCAGCCTACCTCTAGTCTTGGTAACATCTCGTTGCCTGAGTGAGTACCAGCCTACCTCTAGTCTTGGTAACATCACGTTGCCTGAGTGAGTACCAGCCTACCTCTAGTCTTGGTAACATCTCCTCGAAGTTTGATTAGACTTGAGTTTTGGGTAACAGAGGGTTTCCTTGGTGAGACGGAACCTCTTTCTGGCTACGCTGAGTGTCAGTGAAGGACAGAGTTAGTTCTGGACTTAGAGGTTTCGATATCTACTAAGGTATTAGGACTACTATAGAGATTCTATTGAAGATCTCAGCTGTGTTTTGTTCCTGCTTCGTTAAGATTGTTTGTCATGTTTTGATATGTCTCTATCTCCAGGTTAGCTTCTTGGTGGATTATCGTACTTGAAGACAGTGCTTATTCCAGGACGGATGTACAATTTAGCCTTGTACGTATATAGAGTCGACCTATAGTGAAACATTTCCGTCAATGATTGAAACCCCTGGGTATATGTGTATATA